>MU401464.1:0-121716 GCA_022579005.1 Poronia punctata
TATATTATATATAAAGTAGTTATTTTAATAATATAAAAACATATTTGTTTTAATAATAAAATTTATACTTAAAAGCAAAAAAAATAAAATATATTATTTTAAAACAATATATAATAAAAAATTAATGCTTTATTTAGCAAGCTATACCTTAGTTTTAATAATACTAGTATAATTAATTTTGTTAGCATTATTGCTATAGCTTTTTTAAGTAAAACTAGTTTATTAAACTAATAAAGCATGCTTTAAAACATATATTTTAATAATAAAGCTAGCTTGCACACTAGTATTAATAACTTTTATAATAAGCTTGCTTTGCTTTTTTATGCTTATAATAATAATAATTTTAAAGTAAGTTTAAATATAATTAATAACTATATATTGCTTTAAAGCTATAAAAAATATTTAAAATAAAATTAGCTTTAAATTAAAGCTTTAAGTACTTAATTAAATATTATTTTATAAAATATTAAAAGCAACTATTATAATATTAATATAAAAATAGCTACTTATATTAGTTACTTATTATAATATATTTTTAATAAGCTAAAATCTAGTTTACTAAACTAAAGCTATAAAGCAATTAGTTAATTTTAAAAATATAATTATATTAAGCTATAAGCTAAGTAGCTTGCTAAAGTTTATAACGTTAATTAAAACCTAACTTTTATTTTTTTAGCTAAATTAATATTTAATATTTTTAAGCGCTATATAAATAATTTTTTTATTTTTAACTATAGCGTTTTAAATAATATAGCTAACTTAATAAATTAATACGTTAGCATAGCTTAATGCTTTAAAAATTATATTTTTAAGCATAATGTTAACTTTTTTTAAAAGTAGCTTGTTAACTTTAATATTTTATAACTATTAAGCTTTTATATAAATATTAAATATTTATTTTATATTAGCTTCTTTGCTTTTAAGTATATTTTTTATAGTAATAAAAAGTAAATTAAATATTTTAATTTTTAAAGTAACTAGTTAAATATTTAATTATAATAAAATATTTTTATTTTTTTAAGTAAAAACTCTTATAAGCTTTTAATAAAAGTAAACTTATATAAAAAATAGCTTATATTAGTTAATAGTAAATATTTTAGCAGCTATTTTATTATTGCTTTTTTTAACTTTTTTTATAACTTTTATATTATTAAAGTTAATAATAATAATATAAATAAAATTTTAAGTTTAGTTTATATAAATATAGCTTTTGCTTTTATATATAAATAAGTTATTATTTTAATATAAAACTTTAACTATACTTATATTGCTAATATAAATAAAAAGTTTAATATTAATAACGTTTTTTATAGCTAAAGCGTTTTATTAATTTTAAGCATTAGCTACTTATATTAGTTAAATATACTTTATTTATAACTATTATATTGCTTTAAAAGCTATATTTTATAAAATTAAATTATACTTTTTAAGTTTATAGTACGCTAAAAAATAAAAGTTATAATTATTAGCTAGGTTGTTTTTTTAAATATAATACAATGCTTTAATTTTAATACCTTTATACTTTTAGCTAAATATAATAATATTATTAAGTAAAGCAATATATTAAATATGCTTAAGTAAGCGCTTTTTTTTAAAGTGCTATTAACTATTAAAATATATAATTTTATTTTTATTAAAGTTATATACTTTTAAACAGTTTTATTATAAATAAAAATCTTTTAAATATACTTAATATTTATAACTAAGTACTTTTTAATTTAAATAGCTTTAATAACCTTTTTATTTTTATTTACTATAGCTACTTTACTAGTTTATTAAATATACTATAGCTTACGTGCTTTGCTAATTATAATTAATAAAAAGCTAGAAAGCTAGTTAATTTATTATTTTTTATTATTTTTTTATAGTAACTTTTAACTAACTTATTATAATTTTAATTTTTTAAAAATATAAAGTAAAGTTATTTATAATAATAATAAGCTTTTATTTTATAATAATTACTAGCTAGCTATTAACTATAGCTATACTTTTTACTTATTAAGCGTTTTATTAATTTTTAAGCTAAGCTATAATAGTTTTAATAAAGTATAAATAAAAAAGCTTATTAAGTTTTTTAAAAAGTTTAAACTTTTTTTTAAATAAGCTAAAATCTTTTTTATTTTACTTTTAATATTTTTAAAAGCAAGATTTATTTATTGCTTAAAAGTTAAGCTTATTATAAAAGTTTTTATAAGTAAGTTGTTTAAAGTTATTAAATCCTAGTTAATAAAAAAAAAAATAGCTTAAATTATAAAGTTAAATATTTTTTATAAAAAGCTTTAAACTATAACATTATTAAAATAAAGCTTATTATAAGCTTTAACATTTTAATAAAAAAAATAATATTATTAAAAGTATTTATATAAGCTTTTAATATTATTTAACTAAAATATTTTTTTATAATTATAAAGTATAATAATAGCAAAGAACTTTTACTTAAAATTATTTAAATAAAAATAACGCTTAATAGCGCTATAAGCAATATTTTAGTTTACGTAATTTTTTAAAAAAAAAATTAACTACTTGCAAACTTTATAAGTTAAAGCATATTAAAGCAATAGTTAAATATAAGCTTTTAAAGTTATATAATAATTATTAAAGTAGTAAAAAACCTTTTTAAGCTAGTTTATTGCTTTAGTACTATTAAAAAAAAAATTAAAACGCTTTAAAAAGTTAAAGTAGGTTATATATTGCTAAAAAACGCAAAAGTTATATAAAAAAGTAGCAAAATAGTTAATAAAAACTAAAGTTAAGTTTTTATAGCTTATAATTAAAGCGTTAAAAGTAAAAGTTAAAATAAGTTTTTAAGTAAAAAATAATAATAAAGCAAAAGTTTTAGCTAACTTAAAAGCTTTAAGCTTTAAGTTAATAATAAAAAATAAAACAAAGCTAGCTAAGTATAAGCAAATAATTAAAAATATTGCTTTTTAAATAAAAATAAAGTTTAGTAAACTATTTTAATATTATTTTAAAGTAAAAAGTTTAAGTAATATAAAGTAGCAGCTTAAATTATAGTTTTTATTTATAAAACTATAAAGTTTTATAAAAAACAACATATTAAATAAAAAAACTATATAAAATAACATAAGCTAAAATAATAAAGTATAAATGCGTTAAAAAGCTAGTATTAATTAAAAAAGAAAAAAAATATAATAAAAAGTTATTAGCTAATATTTATATTTAGTTAAAATTTTAAAAGTTTTTGCTTAAGTAAGCTATTAACTTTTAAAGTTTTTATTAAAAGTTTAATTTTTAAGTTGCTTTAGTTTTTAACTACTAGCTTATATATATATAGCTTTAAGTATAGCAAACTTTTTTATACTTTATAAAATATACTACCTTTTTTTATTTATTATAATATTTAAATTTTTTTAGTTTTTTTAGTTTTTTAGCTATTTATTTTTTAGTTTTACTAGTTTTTTAGCTACTTATTTTTTAGTTTTTTTTTAGTTTTTTTATATTCTTAGTTTTTTTAAATTACTATTAAAAGTATTTTTTAAATTATAATTTTATAGTTTTATTAAATTAAAAGTAGTAAGCTAGCTAGGTTATATTTTATAGTTTTAGCTTTATAGCTTAATTTATATAGCTTTTACTACTTAGTTTTAAACTATAATAACTTAGTTATTTTTAAAGCTTTTTTATAATATATTATTTTTATACTAAAGCTTTTAGCTAATTTTTATAGTTTTTAAAGTTTAAAGTAAGCTAATATTTTATTTTTATTTTTTTAATTAAATATTAATAATATTAAAAACTTACTGCACTTTTAGCTTGCGTGCGTTTATATATATAAGCACATTATTAATTTCTAGCTTTTTTTTTTTTTATATAGTCTATTTTATAAAAAAAAACTTTTATAAGTTTTATGTCTAAGCAAAATTACTATTATAATAAAAATTAAAAATTTCTAAAAATTATTTTAACTTTATACTAAAAAAAGTCTAGCTAAAGTAAACGCATTAACTAGGTTTTAAAAGCTTTATATTAATTATAGCTTTATAAAGGTATTTTAAAAAGTATAACTTAGTATATTATATATACAATAAATAGCTAAGTATTTAAGTTTAAAAAGCAACGCAAAAATAATAGCTACATATATAAAAACAGAAATCAAGCTAGCCCCCCTTTTAGTCCTATAGCTACCCTATAACGTAAGGCGTAACTAGCATGCATGCTAATTACGTCGCAATACCTACTATCACGCCATATTATTTGTACCACAATTACCCTGTACTCGTAGATACTCGGAGCACGGCTTTTGCATAACCAACAGTTCGGTCCCTCGTATCACCAAAAATATGCAAATAATAGAATTATGTACTACAGTACTTGATTTAGAAGTTGCCAAGCCGCGCCAAGAATACTTTTAATATAGATTTACGTGTAGTAAATCAATAAAGGCTTATAGGGGTCTTATTTTTCTACTACCTATCGTTCTTGATATTTGCTATGCTAACCAAGGTAGGTAGATATACTAGAAAATACATACAGGCTACATCCACTAAGCTAAACTTCATTTGGTATAGCAATTAGCATACCTGTGAAGTTTCTAACAACCTAGCTTGCAGCAATGTGGTCCCTAAATGTCGACTTGACAGCCCTTTAGGCTTAACGGCTAATGCATTAGCAAGAAATACCCGAATACCTCTTAAACAGTACAATGACAGAAGGTCAAGAAAACCATCGTGTTAGCGCACACTTGGATACTTTGATTGGCTATAAAAGTTGTACCTATACGTAGGTAAGGTAATAAGTACTTACATTTTACCTGTTCAGGAATTCTGTCGTTGGAATCGGTAGCCGCCGTCAAAAGGATTGGCAACTGATGTGACTTTTCTCCATAAAATCGCTTTTCGGTATGCTTACGGGTAGGTAGACAGGGCGGACCAGAGTGATAACCAATAACGGGCAATGGGATGGGGCACCCTAACAAACATGTCACTTCCTTGGCCTGTGCCTTCCCCTGTATTCCGTAATCTGTCTCATACCTGATTCCTGATCACGTACTGTTGGTCCCAACCTGCTCAAGATACTGGCTTGCTACGTCGACAACGGCAGTTTCAAAGGGCTTGAACATCCTACCTAGCAACTTCTGTGCCTCACTCGAGTCAACGTTGACAGGTAGCGGAGTTATTTTACCCTCCTTGAATATGCCGGTAGCAACAGCCTCGGGGAAGGCCTTCTTGACGTGGCCGAATATTGTGCTGTAATCCACCTTGGTTGCTATCGCAAAGTCTTTAGGTCCTGTCCCTGGGTCCGAAAATGCTACTTCCAAATGGACGTCGGCCACGTCATCGATGTGAGCAAAGCCGTCATGTACAGGGAAGAACGGCTCGCCACCCGTGATTGCCATCATTAGGAAGTTGTTGGAGCTGTTTTGAGCTTGCATCATGGCGGCATTGAGCATAAGCTCATTACGGCCGAAAATGTACCCAGGCACGACATGAGACAGGGTAAAGTGGGGGCGATGAATCTCAACAAATCTGTCGGAATTATGAAGCTCGATGATTTTTCCAAAGACGTACGCCTCGAAGACATTGTCGAACCACGATGGAATTGGATCCGGCAGAGGGATGCGAGCAGATGCAGAGACGGGCGTTTCTGACGGAGGCCCCGGGGGCACAATGGCAACAATCGAAGAGGTAATTACCACACGCTTCACAGTAGGCACTTTGAGTGCGGAGGCCAATAAATTCTCGGAAATTTTCAGCGTGGGCTGGAATACCTCGGTATTTGGGTTATAGGCCGGGTTTGGCACGGGGGAACCGGCATGGATGACATGCGTGACGCCTTCCAGTGCGCTATCGAAGGCGCCGTCGGCGGCCAGGTCGGGAATAATGAACGAGGATAGGCGGTCTTCGCCCAGAGCTAATTTTTCAATCGTGGGGTTTGAGCTAACGACTAACGCCTTCTCCTCGGACCGTGCAGTATACCGGACCGTATGCCCGGCTTCCAAAGCAGCCAGCAGGACACGGAAACCAATCAACCCGGTGGCTCCTGTAATGAGGATGACAGCCATCTCGCTGGGTTGAATCATGCGGGGAGAAGAGTTGGGATCTTTATTTACGGTTGGTAAGTGAGAGATATGTGTTGTTGCAAGTTGGTGGTAGGAAGATAACAACACAGGAAACCAACCCACAAAAGATTCTCATAGTTCCGGTAATCATAAGGACCTCGATCCCTTATATATATTCATTCAAGTGGCGGATATGAGTCTAGTCATGGATTCTAACGGCTTTGTATTGCTCCTAATCTGATGGATGATGTCTGGCTGACAAATTACGGAGTCTGTTGGTACAGGATTACCCTTTAGCCTCATAAATATCTCATGGACTGCGCTGCGCCGCCTGCGCCGCTTCCAAATAATTTGCCTTGGCTTAACTTTTAGATATTGATCGGAAAGATTGACAGAATAACTACATGACGTATTCGGCAGAGACTAACCAACATCCCTCATTTATGCTATACATAAGCCTCCCCTCTGTTTTTTGTCTTTTCGCTATTTTCTTCCTTCCTTTCCGGTACCGGTCTCTTCGTTTATGAATTATTAGATCCCCATCTATCACACTTGGCGCAAAGTATTTGGAAGCTCAGTTACATACCTTGATATTTGCAATATGTTTTGTACGTTGAGGTCCTAATGAAACAGAAACACGTCAAGGTTTGCCCCGTTTTAAATAAAGGAGGTCCTTTACATGGAAGTGTAGGAGATAGCCAACCCGAAACGTCAAGTTCTGCATAGAGCCGCCGAATAACAAAACGGACCGTCATTCCCTCCCTATTGAAAGAGCCTCAAGATCCGGAACCCGCTCCCGCCCCTTTCTTTCTTGAATACCCAAACTCGGATATTAACGACTCAGACCAAGCCAATCCAGCCCATCTCAAAAGAAAGAAAAAAAACCCATTCCAGCATTAAAAAGCGTAATAGTAACAGACAATACAGGTAAAGATGAAAATTTCCATCGCATTCAACTCAAACGGCTGGATCAAATCCTGGAAAGTTTCTTGACTATAAACGTTTCGTCAGCTCTCCCGGCTCGGATCTGTATATACGGGTTGAGTATTCTGGTTGGCGTTTCGTTCAGCGTTGGTTCCTTTTCCTTTTTTGCTCTTCTCTTTACCCTAATCTTTCTAACCTAGGTTCAGCTGAAACACTAAAAGAATACTTAAAATAGGCAAAGACTCCCAAGGCAACGACACGAAAGATTTACACTAGTTAGCAGTATATCGACTGCATTGCTGCTAGAAACAGTTAAGACGAGATATCGCAAAGCAGCGGCATTCAATACAAACGGATGGGTCAAGAGTGAGGTTCGATATTTTCTTGTAAATATTCCGGGGTCTTCGTGTCTCGAGGGTATCTATATTCGTTACTAGGACCCGGGATCCAAATTCGGGGGTGACACGATTATCGGAACTATAAGCAGAACAGCTCTTTTTCCTATCGCTTCTCTACTCAACTATTCAGAAAAAAGACCTCCGGATGAACCGTGCTTGTGGTGACGCTAGGTTTTCTTTATATACTTGGAAACAGTCAATAATCAGGAGTCGCTATCCTATACATCTAATCAGCACTTAATCCTCCACCTCGATGAACTCGTTGAATACAGGATCTTCTAAAAGCTCGGCAGCCGAAGGTCTAAGCACTGGATCATATTGGAATCCCATACGAAAGACCCGTGCAGCCAAATAGCGCTCCCTGATTAGCTTTGCCCGTGGCCTGCATCGTAAACGTCGCAATCTGTCAATCTTCATCTCAAGCGACTTATGCTTGTCATGGCGAAGATCGAGCCAGCCTTGTAGCAGACTTCCCGGAATCGTGTCAGCATACCACCAATCCTTCGATATCTTTTTCCAGTGACGACCTCTCTAATGCCGTGGTAATGGGCCGAGAAGATTGACCATGTTGGACATGGGATGCTCAGGACCCCAAGGACTGTCGATTCCAAGGTACACCTGCAATAGTAGACAGGTAAAACTCCAAATGTCGCTTGCAAAGGTTGGTCGTTCACAATGGAGTTGCTCAGGCGCGCAGTATTCCACCGGGAAGCGAACAGGCCACCTCCATGGTTGCTCTAGATCGGCAATAAGTGCCTCGTCGAATCCGTCGAGATGTAGCTTAGGCTGGATCATGTCTAGTGGAAACTTGAGGGGTACTACTAGATCCCCGTTGCTGTATGCCTTAGGTAGCCGGACCTTGCGTGGTTGTCCGAGGTACTTATAAACCTGATCAGTTGACCAACGGTCTGCGTCACCGATATCCCACATTACGACATCCGGGTTTATATCTGTTAGGTATAACACTGTTAGACCACTACTAGGTGTATAGAGATAGAATAGGGAGGCATTTTGACGGACTAGAGTGCACTATCCCGTTGGCGTGTATGTCTTTGATACAATGGAGCAGATGCCTCATTGCCTCCATTCGATGGCGGAAGTCGAGTTGCGAACAAACAGAGCGTAAACTCGGGCCTCTCTAAGGCAGGACAGAGAAGGTACCGTGGGGGAGGAATAATGACACCCATATGTCAGGGGGGTGTTTGGCGCTGTCTCTCCCGATCCTCCTAATTATGTCATCATTTATGAACGCTCTAGACATGCCGTCGGTATTGCCATAGGATTTGAGAGCGACAAGGCAGCCGCGCTCCAGATGGCGGGCAAGCCATAACATAGTCCATCTAGTTTTGTCCCAGCTAATCTTATGCTCGATGCAAAAAAACGTCGAGCCGATCCGGACGATCTGGCCTATACAGAACGGCTCGATTGCGGGACTATACCTTCAGTCAACAGGAGAAAGATGACGTGCGTGATATACCCTTGAAATCGACCCGTGCGCTTTTCTCTGGGAAGAGTAATAAGAATCAGATAGGGGACACTCACAATGAATACATATTCAAAGGCTCACACTTCGACCGAACCTTACGTCGCATACGCTTGCCGACATAGACACCGGTGCTGGTAGTAGATGCTGATGGGGCCATACTCGGTGTTGGCTCGACCACATCTTGGACATACCCTTCCAATGCCTCCCCAAGTTCCTAAATATATCCCTCTCCCACTCCCTCGGGGCCTTCTGGGCCGACCTCCATTCTTCCGATGCGCAAAGACTAGGTCCGAGATTATAGATGTCACCACCGCGTCAGTAGTCCGGGAACCTTTGGAGAGTAACAATCTCAGGGTAAATTCGACCTGGCCAAATTCCTGGAAAACCAATCTTAGGATGTGTAGGAGTGGTGATTCCAAGAAAAAAGGCTTGCGGCGAGTGATTGTTATATCAGCCGAGATAGTGGCTTCATCAATGTGCGTGCCCGCGGTAGTTAGACCGTGCCGACCACCAGCAAGCGTAGACCAAGTTGAGTAAGATGTTAAAACCAGACGGATGGTATCTATATTTTGTAATAACCAGCGGCTTTTGTCACATGATACCCGATACCGACAGACAGAAGTAAATGCTGTTGGTTTTCCAGGGAGGGCGAAGAAAATCTAAACTGGGGTGGAGGTATTGAGAATCACCTGAATTGAAAGCATAGTTGTTACCTTCAACTAAAGTAGGCACCTTGGTGCGTACCTGCTCACATGGAACTTCTCTGAAAAGGTGAGTACCTACTGGTAGGCATAGTCTGCAGGCGTAAGGTAGGTACATGTAGGTTGCAAGATTACCACCATTTCCAGGAGGATGTTGCCTCGTAGTTTCCTTGAATGAAGAGGCCTCACTTCATGTACTCGGCACCGAGTTTACTACCTCCATACGTGCAAGTAAGCCTTGCAGACGGAAATGCAATATCCCGACTTACCTACATGAGGAACAAACATAGTCCAGTTAAACCTTGTACCTAACCGATAAGCGAAAGGTCCGGCAGTGTGACAGTTGCAACTAAGCATATGCTTTCTGGCCTTCACGGCCCATCAACAATCACAGAATAGAAGCACGATATGGAATCGGCTCCTCATAAGAGACATGATATTGAGTTCGTGTTGGCACTTTTGCCGTCTGTCGACCGTCCGTTCTGTCTAACCTACTCCCCAGCATGTCATTTGTAATGAATGGGGCAGTTACGGTAGGACTCGAATACTTGTACCTAGTGGGGCCGCTTCGCCCCAGGCATCCAGGCATGTGTTCCTATTCCAACCCTAAATTCCAGCTCAACATGCTTGACCAATTGGAATCATAATACCCCTGAAAGCCTTCTACAAATAGACTCCTTTTGCCGTACCTTGCAACCCCGCGATCTGGAGAGTGACATTTGTACGTTACCCAAGACCAGAAGTGCCCGGGATGTGTTTTGACCTGCATGTACTCGTTACTATGTTTTTTTCAGACCTTTTACCAACTTGTGCCTGGTCATAGACCTAGGGTAGACAGTCAGACAGTCAGACAGGGGTCCACCACCATTACCTACGTGTACCTAACTGCGTAACTACAGCCTCCTTATCTTGACTCAAACACTTGCTTATCTGGGTTTAACTTGGGGTATCACATCCACGACTTCATGCTCAACCGTGCCGGTACCGCTTTTCTCGACATATTCTCAAGCTGCGTCGACCACGCGAATTAGCGCGTAGACTTATCCGATGAGAAACCAAACGCCCAATCCAGTAGTGAGAAGCCCTTCAATGGCCCGCTCTCGAGGCTTGACTAACAAAGCACTAATTCATCGACCAGCCTAACCTGCGAGCCCGACCGAACCCCCGTAGCGGTGGCCATGCCGCCCAGCTCGCCGACTAAGCCGCAGCCATCGAACGGTGCCAGTGCCGCAAGCGAACGTCAATACCATGGCGCGCACAGGAGAGCTTCCGTGGTCGCCGTACGAAACGATCGCACCCCGAATACCCCGGCAAAGGAAAGTGGTGGTCGTGAAAGAGCACTGCAAGACCCTGGCCTGAGAGACTACGTACGTGTACACGCTTGGTTGCGGTTGGTAGAGATCTCGTCCGGTCGATCCAAAGACTGACAGAGGCTGGCAGCGATTGGGAGAGTGTCTAGGAAAGGGTGCCTTCGGTGCTGTATTCAAGGCGTTTAACTGGGGTACCGGAGAAGCCGTTGCTGTAAAGCAGATCAAGCTTGGCAATTTGCCTAAGAGCGAGTTGCGTATGATTGAGGTATGCCCGAAACTGGCCGGCCAAAGTCATCGCCCTAACGAATTACTAGGCCGAGATCGACCTTCTGAAAAACCTTCATGTAAGCACATTTCCGACCTTCCGACAATTGCCCGGATGCGCGCCAATACTGACCCTTCATAGCATGACAACATTGTCAAATATATCGGGTTTGTGAAATCGACCGATTGCCTGAACATCATCCTCGAGTACGCAGCACAATTTCTAATAGACTGTTGTTGGCTTGCAATGGGCTTACAATAACTAGATATTGCGAGAATGGCTCGCTTCATTCCATATGCAAATCCTACGGAAAGTTTCCCGAGAACCTTGTTGGAGTCTACATGACACAAGTCCTACAAGGCCTCCAATATTTACATGATCAGGGTGTTATCCACCGTGACATCAAAGGCGCCAATATCCTCACAACTAAAGATGGCAAGGTCAAGCTTGCCGACTTTGGCGTGTCGACGAGCACACTAGCCGGGCCTGACAAGGAAGCACAGGTTGTTGGCACTCCGTACTGGATGGCTCCGGAAATAATCGAACTTTCAGGCGCTACCCCGGCTTCTGATATCTGGAGTTTAGGCTGTACCGTCATCGAGTTGCTTTCGGGGAAACCACCTTACCATCACCTCCAGGCTATGCCGGCCCTCTTTGCCATTGTCAATGATGACCATCCTCCCCTACCAGAGGGCGTTTCCTCGGTTAGCTACCTGTTCTCCCTTGTCTACTCGGTTTCTCCTTTGCCCTAACATACTCCACAGGCTGCTCGAGACTTCCTGATGCAATGCTTTCAGAAAGACCCGAACCTTCGGGTATCGGCTCGGAAATTACTGAAGCACAACTGGATAGTAGGCTGTAGGAGAAGCGACGCCCCGGTAGCCAAAGCCCCTGGCGACTTTGGGCGGGCTGTCGAGGAGGTCAAGCAGTGGAACAAAGCTCTCACTTCGTCGGACAGCAATCTCCGGGCATCTACTGGTTCGGACTCTGCCGGAAACCCCCATCACGGGCAGCAGAACCAGCGTCTTACCTCTCATGAACATGGCAAATCCAACCTGCCAACGCCAGCCAAGGTTCCCTTCTCGCTGGCAAAGACGAGGCCCACTGCGGAACACTTTCGATCACCTGAACTTGCCGGTACGTCTAACATAGGGCTGCAATCATCTGGACCTATATCAAGCACTGACATATTAACAAGATGACGATAACTGGGACAACGACTTCGCGACGGCGATATCACCGACCGCCTTGCAACTCCCTCATATCAAGCCGCATGACCATTTCGGCGGTCTCCTATCAGCTGACCGTCTCAAGGCCTTTGCATCCTTCGATAACTCGCGTGACATGTCTTCTAATTGGGATCTCGACCGTGGTGGCGAGTTGATGACGATGAAGAAGGTCCATACCATCCAAGAAGAAGATTCTCAAGAAAAGACGATAAGGCCGAATTGGAAATATACAGCAAGGCCTGAGAAATCGGAAGATCCGCCTCGGCCGCGCTCGTCTAGAATGTCGCCTCGGAAGCGGTCGGCTAGTATCCACCAAAAGCAACATTCTCGGACCAAGAGTAATGCGAGCAACAAATTCGAACTGCCACCGCGCCCTGACCTGGTCTATAGGGAGCAATCTATTGAAGACTATTCAGACCTCTTCGGCGACAGTGACGGGTTAAGCACTCAGAGGTTGAGCTTGAAGAAGGTATTTCACCCCAGCATTACCCCTGTTTCACTGTTTGCACAAAACTCATCCCAGGAATCACAGCCGGATGCTCCACAATTATTCCACCCCTCGGACCTCACCAGTCTTCCGCGGTCGACGCAATCGCCCGAGACGGGAAGTACGCGACGGAAGCCTGCTTCGCGGCCCTCAATCCTTCCTAGCCGTTCTTTCCACAGATCGAAATCATCGATAGAAATTCAAAAATTCGCCGAAAACGACGAGGAGGACTTCTCGGACATATTCGGACCTCGTGATAATCTGACTGAGAGGGCCGAAAGTGATCGGGGGTCCGAGGACGGGAACTTAATGGTCGTGTCACGCTTGTCAAACAGTTCCTGGCTCGGCGACGACGAAGACGAGGATGACCCCTTCGCTTCTATGGATCCGGGGTGGGACGAGATGGATCTGGAAGCGAATATAGCACGAGATCGGCATGCTCGGCTAGCAGAAAGGGTGGAAGAGTTGGTGCGATCGCTCAAGTCGACGGAAAACGAAGAGAAACTACTGGAGCTGTCCAGCGATTTGGTAAGTACCCATCGTCTCCCCATTCAGACTCGTTGACTGACCAAAACAAGCTGGAACTGCTTTGGGAGAGTAGCGAGGTCAAGGATTTGATCATTGGTGCACATGGCCTGCTTCCTATCTTGGAGATCCTAGAGCCGTGTACGGTCAAAAGCAGACAGCACATGATATTGCAGCTACTCAAAGTCGTGAACACGGTTGGTGATGGTTCCTGCTCTCAACCAGCCCCATCTGCTAATATATGTGGCTCAGATTATACTAGATGACGTCGAGTTGCAGGAGAACCTGTGTTTTGTCGGAGGTATACCCATTATTACGAAATTCGCGGCACGCCAATATTCGAACGAAATCCGGTTGGAAGCTGCTGCTTTTGTCAGACAGATGTACCAAACATCGACTCTGACGCTACAAATGTTTGTAAGCGCTGGTGGTCTCAATGTGCTTGTGGAATTCTTGGACGAGGACTACGATAGCGCTCGTGACCTCGTCTTGATTGGCGTCAACGGGATCTGGAACGTGTTTGAACTTCAAGTAAGGGTTTATCCTCTCACCGACCGCGACGCATGGAGCCACCCTCTAATCATGACCAAACAGGGACCGACGCCAAAGAATGACTTTTGCCGCATATTCTCAAGAAGCAAGATCCTCGATCCCTTGGCGTTGGTGCTACATCGGGTGCTCGATGAAGATGTCGAGACCGAACTGGCGGAGCTCATCGAAGGCAGGATCGTCAACATATTCTATCTTTTCTCGCAGGCCGAGAATTATGTGAAAGAAGTAGTGGCAGATCGCCAAGTGCTGAAGAGTATGGTGACCCCCAAGCCTTTCCCTTGTTCAAAGCTGTGACTAATCGAACCTGACCATATCAGGCGTCCTCAAGGATCTTGGGCGCATGTCCCCTTCTCACCAGATTACCATGTTGAAGTTCATCAAAAATCTCTCCATGTTGTCGACTACGCTCGATACGCTGCATTCAGCTGATGCGATCGAACTACTCATCAACCTCCTGGGCAACAGCATGAAACAGGGCCACTTACATTTCCGTGAGATATCCAACCAGGTTCTCAACACAATGTTCAACCTCTGTAGGTTGAGCAAAGATCGCCAGGAATATGCGGCCGTCAATGGGATCATCCCCCTTCTCCTGAAAATTATGAAGACGGACAGACCACCAAAGGAGTTTGCCCTACCGATTTTATGCGACATGGCCCACTCGGGAAGCAAAGGTCGAAGATATCTATGGCAGAATAAGGGCCTGGACTTTTATGTGTCTCTACTTGCGGACCAATATTGGCAGGTCACAGCACTCGATGCCATATTCGTCTGGTAGGTCTTCCGCCACGCTTGGAGTTAAGAGCTACTGATGCTAATGCCCTTTTAGGTTGCAAGAGGAGACGGCTAAAGTGGAAGACCATCTTTTGAACGGCAAGTTCACAGATGCCATCGTCTCATGCTTTCATAATTCCAAGGTCAACAACGCCTTCGACACTAACCTGCTTGAGCCACTTTTGAAGCTCCTCCGACTTTCGCCCTCTCTAGCAGCGTCGTTGGCAAAACCTGACATGTACTCGGGCATTGCACAGCGCATTTCGCACAAGAAAGCGGTTGTGCGCCTTAACCTTCTCCGTCTTGTGCGGAACATACTCGAAGCGCGAGAATATGAAAGCCTCGTCCACCGCCGAGAGAGGCAGCTCAAGTCCCTCCTAGACACCATTCGGCTTCTTGCGGACAAAGACCCGGCCGTGCTCGTGCGGAACCTTGCGTCCGATCTTGTCATTTCATACATCGATGGCCATCCGGACCCATCAGTCCAAACGCTGGCCTCGACAGGCGGTTCGGCGTCGGGCTCCAGCCGTGCCCGCGGCGGCCCGCGAAGAATTTACACGCCTCCTTCTCTACAGCCCAGCTCCTCCGTTCCCCAGACGCCTACTCACGTTTCCAGACACTCGCAGTCTTCCTCTGCTTATATCGAAGTCGCCGCCAGCCCCAAGCGATCGGTGGTGTCTCTTGCCCAAGAGCGGGAGGCTGCAATGCAAAGACCCCGCAGCAGAGATGAAAACCCGAATGGTCCCATCAGTTCCATCCCGCGGCGAATCAGCGTAGATGGGCAAGCTGGTAGCGGGAGCGCCGTGGCAAGCAAACCAAGAGCTTCACGGCCCTCGGTCTACTCACGGCCCAGCATGAGTGCCTCGACGACGGGGTTGCGCAGCGAGAGTGGATCGTCAAACAAGGAGAACGTGGCGAGTAACAACGGGCGGGGGACTCGGTACGCGACTCGATACTCACCGCCTACCTCGACAAGCAGCTCTAATAGTACCCCATCATCCTTCCCGGTGAAGCAGAGACGGAGTCGGCCGTCAGGCGATGGGAAGAGCAAATGGAGCGCGTAGTGGCGTTTCTTGACGTGACGAATTTTCATTTCCCACACATCATCTGCTCCCTCTACATTGCTGAGTAATGGCGTCCCGGTTTTCTTATATCAAAGGTTCAATTCCTATCTTCAAAAAGCATAGAGCACGAGAGCATGAGAGCATGAGAGCATGCAAGTATGGAAAACATGAAGCATTAAAAGGGGCAAAAAGGCAGACTTTGTTTCTACTTTGTCACATTGTATCGCCGCGGCGGCTATTATGATGGTATACCTACACGAAACGGCGTTTTTACCAGGGACTATACGGCTAGCTATACGGGATGGTCTTGTATGAAAAAAAGGTCTACATCGAATTAACTGACGCGTTTGACGTATAATAAATGATAATTACGAACATAATCATTTTGGTGGCTGGGGCTGAGAAGTCTCGGGTTCGTGTTCGAAGCGAACTTTACGAAAGGAGGGATTCGTGGGATAGGTACTTACACGTATTTAGAGACAAGTCTAACCTTCGTTGGTATTTGTCCTCATAGGCTCATACAGTGGCCCCAGCACGGCTTCAGCCGTCTTTGCTTTTCCCCAGACGGGAGATGATTTATAACGAGATTAGTAAGGTCAGACACGTGCCATTCCCCATCAATCAATGCCGGGTACAAACTCCCCGGCTACAGAACCCCCGGTCCCAGCCGTATCTAACCACCAGCTCTGTCTCATTTGGTCAACAACATATCGATTGCCTATCTAAAACATCGCTGGTGACTACGCTCTCTCATTGGGGGGGAGGGTAGCATCTTGACCGCCCCGTCTTCGACTCGGAAGCATGTGTTGTCGTCGGATTGCATGGCGAACCATGGTATTGCGTCGCAGATAATAACGGCCAGCTCCTCTCATTGGACGGACAAGCTGAGAACCAAGCTGAGCAGGAGCGGAGACCCTGTCCCCACCATCCTTCTATGCGGTCCGTCGTCAGGGCCTAGCCAGATGACGATGTGGTGGTATACTTATCCCATGTACCTATCGTTATAAAAGCTACGGTGTGGCTTTTCCCGGGCGTGATGAAGATGTTACCCTTTTTTTGTCCCAGTCTGCTGGAACGGGAGGTGTTTACCTACCTAAAGGTTTCAACTACACAATGCTGTTGCTCCATCCGTTCGTTTTGCTCACAGCTCTACCCCTGTGGGTAATTCTGTACTGGATAGTACCCTATTTCACCACTTATAAACACCTTCAGCACATCCCAGGGCCCTTCATAGCCAAGTTCAGCAATATATGGCTGGCTCTCGGCGCACGAAACGGTCAGAAATTTGCATGGGTACATGATGCTCACCAGAAGTACGGGAAGGTCGTCCGTGTGGGTTTCAATCATGTCTCGATAGCGACGGCCGAGGGTCTGCGCACCGTTTATGCACATGGCAACGGGTTCTTGAAGGAGTATGTCAATACACATACCGCGTCTTTTTCGAGCATCCTTCTTTTTGCTAATCGTCCGGCTCCAGTGAATTCTACGAAGCGTTTGTCTCGGGGGTGCCCGGGGTATTCAATGTCCGGCACAGGGGCGAACACACGCGAAAGCGAAAAATCGTAGCCCATGCATTCTCGCCAGGCGCCGTGCACGACTTCGAACCACACATGTCGGCCAACTTGCAGCGGTGGGTGGGCCAGCTCGACCGCATAGCAGCCGCAAACCCGGACAAAGACGGATACGCCAGGTTTAACATCATGCCGTGGTGTACTTTCTTGGCCTTTGATATAATCGGTGATCTGGCGTTTGGGGCGCCCTTTGGTATGGTGCAGCGTGGACGGGACGAGTGTGAATCTACGAGGCCAGGCGAGCCCGTCGAGTATGTCTCGGGTGCTGAGACGCTCAATCGGAGGGGCGAGGTCAGCTCTACTTTGGGTCTTTTACCTGCTCTGCGGCCGTGGGCGCGATATCTGCCCGACCCCTTCTTCTCCAACGGTCTAAAGTCTGTCAAGAGCTTGCATGGTATCGCTGTGGCGGCTGTCAAGCGTCGGTTGGAAGCAAACGACCAGCCCAAACGCCACGACATATTAGAAATGCTCTGTCAAAGCAAAGACGCGCAGGGTAACCCGATGCCGCTAGACGAGCTCATATCGGAAGCTCTCACGCAACTGATTGCGGGAAGCGATACAGTGTCTAACACGACATGTGCAATCATCTACTGGATCCTCGACGGCGAGAGACGCAACCCGGGCAAGATCATTCCGAGGTTACAGGCCGAGCTCGAAGCTGCTATCGGAGGCTCCACCATTGCCCAGCATAGCGAAGTCAAGAGTCTTCCCTTTTTACGACAATGTATCGACGAGGGGATGCGTCTGCATTCTACCTCTGCGCTTGGTCTACCCCGCCTTGTTACGGATGAGGCCGGGGTATCGTGCGGCGGGGAGCATTATCCGATCGGCACTGTATTATCAGTGCCGAGTTACACGTTGCATCATGACGCTGATGTCTGGGGTGAAGATGTTGAAGAGTTCAACGCGGATCGTTGGGTCGATGCCACACCTACGCAGAGGATGTCTTTTAACCCCTTCTCTTACGGACCTCGGGCTTGTGTCGGACAGAACGTGGCGCATATGGAGCTCGCGTTGATTATCGGGACGGCTTTCCATCGGTATGATTTTAAATTATATCAGGAAAAGTTGATGTCGCATGAGGGCTTTTCGAAGAAACCTGTCGAGTGTTGGGTCGGGATTAAGCGGAGGGATGGTCGTGTATGATGACTGCAGTTTCTTTTCTCCTGTAAGATCACGATTATGTACACGAAGTAATGGTAATGATGAAGAAGGAATTATGATCTATCCAAAGCAGTGTGCCTTTTATAATTCGGGGTTCTCCATGTTAGGTAGTCGATGTAGGGTCAGTCGTCCCTGCCTGCACCTGCCCGGGAAACAGAATATGATGCCATTTAACGGGCAGGCACCCCATCAGCTGATGGAAATAGCGAAGACGAAAAAGGACAATGCAAGAACAGGGCCTCATTTATAGGTTGGCCCTCATGTCCGACGCCACAAGCGCCATACCCATAGACCGGTCGGCCTACATTATCATCTTTTAGGTCGCAGTCTTGTTGACCACATGAGTTGGGTCGGGCATCCTAAACTGCAAATGATAAAGTATAAAGAGCTTGAAGACATTGTTCATCGATGTTAAGGTAGGTAGGATGGCACAGGCGGATAGAAGTATATACCTAGACTAGAGGCAAAGCGAAGCTCCGTAGGCCATATTCTGTCCGTTCGTCACTCTGGCGAACAATGTAGATATTTCGGATGCGAAGATTCTTGTTATCTTATTTGCTTCTCCGAGTGGTATTTGTCATCACATTCAAAGTTAGCGGTAGACAGACTTTGGGGATCTAACGTGCTATTACGTAGTGATTTGGTACTTGAGTTAGTCTAGGTACTCCAAGCAGGTGTAACTTGGCTTTTTTATAGGCACAAAGTAGTCTAAGTTGGTGGCTTAATATCTCGAAAATGGTAGAGAGGACACAAGATAGGTACACGTAGGTTGAATTACGAGTAAAACTCGAAGAACATATCTTATTTTCTGTTTTTATCGAGGTACATATGCATTCAAAGACGCAAGTCTGGCGGGATATGACGATGTTGAGACGAACCACTATTAGGTCCCACTATTACTGGTCACTGTGGCGCAGGTCCGAGGACGCTGCTGTATTCCCCCACCTTTTCTTTTGTGATGAGTGAGTGCAAGTGACCAAAGAACACCGTAAGCACTTGTCTGTAACTACTTATGTACACGACACCTGCAAATTATCTACTACGTATCTAGCACTATAAATAAATTCTTCATCAATAATCTACTAGAATCTTGTGCCTATTCCGACGACCTATTACTGAGGGTGTCTATCTATTCTTGTGATACCTAGCGGTCTGATCTGGTCATCTCTCCATGTTGTGCAACCCGTCTTTTCAGGTTCGAGTACGTGCCTGCAGTACTTGCAAATACAATTAATCCTCCAGGGATACCTTGACCCAACTAACGTCTTTTGGCCTTCCCGCTGATCGCCATCACATTAAACCCCCTGCATCTTATAGGGCGGATTGAAATCTGGGGGACACTTTCCAGATGGAACATTCGCTTTTCCTTCTTGACTTGAAAGCTCACGAGACTTGTCTGTGAAGGCTGTCAGCTGCGATTCATTCCTCAATCACGTGTGCCGAATCAAGATACATTTCTTTACTCGCTTTCTTCGGGCACATTCAATGTGGGAAGGATTTGTCTCTTCATTATTATTTCCCCCTTCCCTGGTTGACTTTGATCCATATAAAAAAAGTAGGAAAGAGTATCCAGGTCTAAATATTTCGAGGAAAATTCCCCCTTTAACTGGGTAATATCTAGATTACATTGGGAATCAGAATTTCTTTTCTTGACAAAGAGCCGGGTCGGATAGTAGAATATCCTCTCCAATGGGCCCGTATTGCTATGTCTCAAATCTAGATTAGAACCTTATTATCCCTTCGTTTCCATTGACAAACACATATTTTCTTCCTCACTATGAGGCGGTTCATCAGTTCCAGGTTCGCCCGACGGGAATCCGTCAGCGATTACATGGGCGTCTTGGTGCCGCTTCAGGAGGCCCACTTGCACAGCCACTCGGCCAGATGTGGCAAGGCCGAGTTCGAGGAGGATAGCCAGGACGACGAGGAGACGGGGCTCAACGATGCTTTCAAAAATGGGGTCGACGATGACGAGGAAGTCACGGGCATGCTGCAGATGGAGGTGGCTGAATATTCCGTCGAGGGCCTACGGCGCAATGTAAGGAAGGGCGAGGCTGGACGGAGGTGGACTGAGTATGAGTGTGAGTTGGTCCGGTCCGGGTTTCGTCTGATACTACTAGTCATCTACGACTGAGACCTTTTGGCCTTTTAAGTAGACGCTCTTGGCTGACTGTTTTCTATCAGTAAAGTCGAAAGTTATCAACAAGGCTATCCAAGATATTGGCATGGGGCGATATAACTGGCAGCTCTTTGTGCTGTGTGGTTTTGGATGGTTTGCAGATAAGTCAGTCACGATCCCTCCTCAAAAATTCAACATTTATTCAGTACTGATCAATTATAACTCCCTATTAGTCTTTGGATGCAAGTAAGTCCAGCCGGGATGCATAACATCCAGTCTACCTTCTCCATGTCTTGTCTTGGGACGACGGCCAATGTCTCACCGGGTTAACTAACGGCGCTTATAGGGCGTCTCGTTAACACTCCCCTCATTATCAGAAGAATTTGGTGTCACAGAGAAACAGGTCAGATATACGACCAGTTCCCTCTACGTCGGCTTGAGCATCGGCAGCGCTTTCTGGGGATTGGGCGCCGATATTCTGGGAAGACGCATCGCCTTCAACCTAACACTATTAATCACGAGTATATTCGGCACCTTGGCAGCCTATGCGTCCAACTGGCCGGCCGTATGCTTTTTATTCGCCTTAATGGGCACGGGCGTAGGCGGCAATCTCCCCGTCGACGGCGCCCTGTTCCTCGAATTTCTTCCCGACGCATCTAGCTCCCTGCTCACCCTCCTATCCGTCTGGTGGCCCGTAGGCCAGCTCGTGTCTTCGTTATTCGCATGGTACTTCATCACGAACTGGCCAGTGGACCAGGGATGGCGCCTATTCATCGCCACAGTTGGCGGCGTCACATTCGTTATGTTCCTCATCCGCTTCGGACTATTCCATCTTTACGAATCGCCCAAATATCTATTATCGCAAGGCCGACAAGCCGAAGCCGTCGCCGTCGTCCACGGCATCGCCTACCGTAATGGTAAAAAGACGTGGCTCACCGAGGACATCCTAGACGCCGTCGTTGATGCAAACGACACGGAGCGAGCACCCGCGCGACTCTCGGCATCTAGCGTGTTAAAGCAGAATCTTAACTCCTTCTCTTTTAGCCATATCCAACCACTATTCCAAAACCGCAAGCTGGGCCTCACCACAGGTCTCATCTGGTTCTGTTGGGCCACCATCGGAATGGGCTATCCCCTCTTCAACGCCTTCCTCCCGCAATACCTATCTCACGGCAGCGGCGAAGCCTCCGCCTCCGCCTCGAAGGATATATCCGAAGCCACGCCCGCAGAAACATACAAAAACTACGCCATCATCTCCATCGCCGGGGTACCGGGAAGTCTCCTCGCAGCATACCTCGTAGACCATAAATCACCCTGGCTAGGACGAAAAGGCACCCTAGCCATCTCGACGCTCATATCCGCGTTATTCCTCTACTTGTTCGTGGCGCTCGGCCGCGCCCCGACAGCTCAGCTGATCTTCACCTGTGTCGAGGCCTTTTGCCAGAACATCATGTACGGCGTCCTCTACGCCTTCACGCCCGAGATCTTCCCTGCTCCCGTACGCGGCGCCGCCACGGGCGTCGCTAGTTTCCTCAATCGCATCACTGGTCTCGTCGCACCCTTGCTGGCTGCTAATATCCCTGGTGACGGCACTACTACCCCCGTTTACCTCTCCGCTGCTCTCATCCTCGCCGCCTTTGTAGGTATGGTGCTGATCCCTATAGAAACCAGGGGCAGACAGCGCCTATAGAGCGGAGGGTGTACTTCCGGGTATAGAGTAGCAAACACCACGCCCGACAAAGTGGTGAAGTGGTTGCATATAAAGTATATAACGTCCCATGTCTGTATCCTTCGGTCTAACCGATCATTATCATAGTACTTGGCGGGCGGATCATGACAGCAGTGTCGCTCAAAACCTTATACATACATAGGAGGGTTCTAAGTGGTCATAGAATAAACACAAACAAGAGCCAGGCCAAATTCGTCGGCTCCGCATAATACCCTATACGAATCATACTTCCATAGTCATTCATGGCAAATAGTCTATTGATTCGAGACATCTCAATGCTTATATAATTTTAAATAAAACTCTAGATATCCCTCTAATTATTTCGTACCCCTTGCGCCTGGCGGAGCATTCGTCCTTCTTTTCTGTAGTGCCCTACCAAGCGCATCCTTGACCAGCGGATCCGCACGGATCGTATTCTGCACGAGCCAATCCTTCACTTTCGCTCGTATATCCTGAACTATCTCCGGGTCGTTCGCAAAGGGAGCCATCTCAAGCTCCATGAGCCGATGGGTATCGACATCGACCCCGCGCACCACTTGCTCAAGTCTTTCCAAGTTCTGCTGCAAAGCCTTCTCGCCGGCGGCCGCCTCCCTCGCGC
Source organism: Poronia punctata (assembly GCA_022579005.1). Classification (NCBI taxonomy): domain Eukaryota; kingdom Fungi; phylum Ascomycota; class Sordariomycetes; order Xylariales; family Xylariaceae; genus Poronia; species Poronia punctata. The sequence goes on from MU401464.1 coordinate 22,916, forward strand.
GGTCGGCCTGCAGCACGGGTCCTAACTGTCCAAAGGCGATGTAAATAGCTATAGCGACGCGGCGCGCGAGCGCAACGACCTGGAAGGGGAGGTATGCCGGGTGAGAAGTAAAGCGCAAGAGGAGCGGGTTGACGAGTTTCTCGACGAAAGCAGGGAACCCCGGACGCGTGACGGCATGCGCCTCGAACACGCAGAGGATCAACAGCGTCACCCACCGCCAGTAACGGCCGAACTCGAGGTATCCGAGCAGGCCCAGACCGTACAGGCCTGCCGCAGCCAGGGCGTAGTGCGGCAGGACTTGTGTTTGCAAGCCACGCCATACGAAGTCGCGCAGCGTGACGCAGTTGCGCCAACCGGTGATGTCCGGGCCGAAACGCTCGTACGCGAAGCGCTGTGCCGTGTCCGTGAGCACGTCGGATGCCGTCTTGAGGTGGATGAAGTAGTCGCTTGCGTCCACGTCACCGGAACCGGAACCGGAACCGGAACCGGCACTGGAAGAGTGCGAGACTTTGTCCGGATGGTGCAGAGCTGCGAGCCGGCGGAACCGGCTCTTGATCTCGCGCTCCGTGGCTCCCAAGGGGGCGCCTAGGGCGCGGTAGAAGGACCCTTGTCGCTGCAGCTCCCAGTCGGCTTCGTATATGGTGTATAGGAGGTAGGCGGTTATTACGAGGGTGTGGATGCGGCGGCGGTGGAGTTGCCAGCGCGGGGAGTTGGGTGGCGGACGGGGATCGCCGGCGCGGATCGTCACGCCGTAGTATATGCTTTGGACCCATCCTGTTACGAGCTGTCGTAACCGGCAAATATGACACATTAGTCTGTAGTCCCTATGAATGCGATCGTTCTGTTTGACTGGTGCGGGGAAGGGAAAACGCCCATGGGCAGTAGTAGCAAAAAAGTGCAAAAAAAAGCACTGGTGTAGATATTGCCAACTCACATTGGGGAGGAACATCCATCCCAGCAGGGACAGCGCGTTGTTAGACATCTTGGTCGTTCTCGTGGGGTGGCACGTAGCGGGTATGGGTGGTCTATATCATGGCGAGCTTGGCCCTTTTATGAAATACGTCCTGAAGGGTATGACTTCGTCATTTGAGACGCCGTGTTTGTCTTTTACGTCGTGATTGTGACCGAAAGAAAGGACGAGGTGGCCTGAACAGTGAAGGGTTACCCAATGCAGTAGGTACGTCGATACAAGGGTCAGGTACCTCTTTAGGTCATTGTGGGTTAGAATCAGTGGAAGTCCCGGGACCTCCAGGACTCTACGAGGAAAACTGTGCCGGGCCGGTTCCGGCTGGCACTCCCTGTTTCTACTCCCTTACCACGGTACTACCGGTACTTGGGTCGTACATTTACTAGCAAATAATATGACGGGATACATAAAGATACAAGCAAGCTGTAGATAGAGGAAATTATGTATGAATACAACAGGTATCGGAATGAGTACCGGCATACCGCATCATCGCGTCGTAGCATCGAGCTATTATACCAATATCTCATACCTAACCTAGCCACTTGCACCCGCTTCGACATTTAACTTCGTGGCATGCTTGTCTACATAATCATTACTCGTATGAAGCGGCAATAGAAGCTAGATTAGCTCCTACTGTACCCAAATGGCCCCAAGAGGGAACATCACGCCAAGAGTGCGTCGCCCGGCCCCGATTACTATCAGATATCATATAAAGTTCAAACAGCTAACTACGGTCAAAAGACAATCGTGGCACCGGCGGCTGCGTTTACGATGGCATGCATCTTATTCGCGTAGATATTCACTTTTCATCTTCATATAGATATTTGCCCGGCCCCCCCTGACGTGAGATATATGCAGGTACACGCGGTCCTCGATAAGTGAAGCTAGACGGAGTGCTGTATGTTGGCAACCTCGTATTCCTTTGCCTGTCCCATTCTTTTCGATGCCGATGGAAGATTCAAGGTTCAATAGTGGTCTCGTTTTTCTGACTCCTCGATAGCAACAAGATCGCGGACGCGATCATCACCGGGGCACGACTTCTTCTGTGGATGAATCAGAGCAAAACGGGAAACGATGATAGAATGCCGGAACTGTCATGAATTCATGTTTAGGCCCGTGGGCTAGGAGCCTAGTCGTCAAAACCGATAAGGCGGAGCTTGATGCCGCCGACGGATAGTTGAAGGGCTCTGTCCATATACCCGACAAGGCGGCCCAGATAGCTTATCCTGTTGGAAGCCCAACGTTGTTGCCCTTGTTCGTGTCGTTGACCTGAGACGTGTAGCCGATCTTAAAAGAGATCAGGTACCCTTGGACATCGTTGCGGATTATTATGACAGAGGAGGGCGTGAATACAGAACTGTCCGGTGTAGACTACCAATGAGTAAGAACGCTCGAAATGAGTAAATATCAAGTAGTAGGCTGTTAGTATACGGAAGCATCGAGAAAACAGACTGGCTAGGCTTTCGGAGTCAACCACTCAGTGCCAGGAAAGGGCATGAGACCGTGACGGGGGACCAAAAAGGGAACAACGCACACGTTGCCCTACAAACCTTACATATCCTGAGGCTCTACGTCTCATATAAGTTACCGTTCCACGCCCCAAAACCAGGCACCTGACCCAATCACCGTTGTTTGGGAAAAGTGACTAGCGTTCCATAGCCTTAGGATTTAACTAGAGCTCCCAAGGCGGCTCCGTTTGGATTGCTGCAATGTGACACATATATTGAGACCGTCTGAAAGTGATGATTGATCCTGGTTGGTAAAGACCAGCGCTTGGTAGCTCGCTTATGAACCACACAGCTGTATACTTTTAGTCATCTGAATGGGTGAAATAACCGACACCCCGACCATGTAGGTAAAACACAGCAGGATGTCTAGGAGCCTCATGCAGAGGGCGACGCGAGTGGTGGAGGGGCGTCCGAGGATATGTTTCACTGCATCACTGTATTACGGAATCCCCTTCGGCCATCGGGGTGTCAAACATTGACACACTGGTGCATGCTAGGTTAATGCAATCGTTTCGTCCCCGGCCTCCACGCCGGTTCCAGATGTACAACAGACAGATCCCTGCCAAAGGTGTCCCGGCAGCGAAAACATCGATTTGATCTGGCACGTTGTATGGCCAGGTCTGACTCCTCATTATCTAAGGCTCCATGACATGAAGCAACCAAGGGGCCAGGGGGCCAGGGGGCCAGGCATGAAAGGCCATTGTGGTGTCTTTCAAAACAGAGCAGCGACGGAACTCAGACTACCAAATGGGCAGACACCACGTACTTTTTGTTCACAAGGTCTACTCGTATGTGTCGATGAGCCCAAGGGTCGCAGGTGGCGCCTCCCAGTGCCAATTCTCCACTACGCGGCCCGCGGCGGGTTCCTCAAGGGAGACCTTTAAAGGGGGGCTTCTGAGCCAAAATACAACCCATTAGTCACTTCCATGGAGGAAGTCTGAGAAATAACTGGACAACTTCGGCCTCGCCAAATTATAGCGGATAGACGCCAGGGACCAAGAAAGGACTATTCCTAGATCATAACATGATAGTATCCTATAACGACGGCCCGGAATTGAAGCCTCGGTGTTCTGCGGGCCTATACCATGGGTCATGTCGACTTTCTATCGATACTAGGCCGATCAAAGGGATGGCCAAATAATACGTCGCTACTATTCATGGTTAGCTAGAGTCTATTCAGTATTCTTGGTGACCGAAGAGTAGGCGTCCATTGCAACCGGTGAAGGGTCCCTTTTGAATGGTCCAGAGGGGTTTGTAAGGTTTGGGGGTATTTGCGGCTCCCGCCTTGCTGTCGCTATGGTACACGTAAAATGAAAATGGTTTTCTCAAAGGATGGCGCATAGAGCAGATGAGTTTATGTTGTAAAATGACTTCTCAGTATCGCCTTTTTCTATCGACTTTTTGTATGTAATTCACCCAATTGCGATACATGCTCGATTATCATATGTACCAGTTTTTCATATTTCACTTTACCATTCCAATGGCTGTGTATGCCGGTAAGTTTCACTGATGGTCGAGGCATCCCACGTTTATTGGGCATGCAAGTACATAGTCATAGATCATAGGGCTTGTGGGCGCCCGGTAAAGGTGCATATTTTACACTACTGGATAGGATGTTCAGCGATGCACTATCTACTAGGCAGGCTGTGTGCATGACGCACCTGCCTATTACCCGGCTAGTACCTGCATAGAGGGCAAGGTGTCACCCATCATAAGGTACCACGTATGTATCGCTAGTCGAGCCTTGAATCTAGCAAGGGTAGGATGATAAGACACATACACGTGGGATCCTCAATGAGGCTGAATAAGTAAGTACCTAGCTCACCTGCCCAGCACACCGAGCACAGGAGAAATGACAAGAATTACCTGTTACTCGTATGATTCCCCGGTCATATTGAAAGTACGTATAAATAATCATGCGTAGGTAAAGATATTGGAAAGACAACAATATGGGAATACATGCAGAAAAGCAAAAACAGACAATAGGTACTTGTAATACACGTATAAGGCTACTCACCTGACTAGCGCTTGATGTGGAGTGAGCCAAGGTTCCCAACTTCCAACAACATCCGGCACACTACGTACATTAGGTAAGTAATTGCAGGAAATGATGAGGCTCGTGCCTAGATTCCATTGTTGTACACCATCTTTATACCGCACTCACTGGCACCCTCTCATGCATACCTAAGGTAGGCAAGGTTACTTTAGTATGCGTAACCAACAACCTTGGGTCTGGCACCTGTGGCCCAAACACAGCTGAACCGACACAAACACGAGAGGCTCCCTATCTGGCCTACCTATCAAGCGGACCTATCTCCTTACATGTCAACGCGTAAGATGTCCTGGATCGGCTTGCCACGGCCATCATGAAAAATGGTACCACTCTGAGGCTCACAGTCCGGCTGGGATTCATAAGCCAAGAGACATGTACGAGGGACTCATAATAGCCCCACATTCCCTCAACACGACATACCATGGTCTCCATTTTTGTAGAGCCGCATTCTGCAGGCGGCTGTCCTTTCCGTACGCCCGTCTCTCTGATCAAGGTAGTAACTACCCAGAAGAGAACAGTCATGGGGGGAAATTCATACAGCAAAGAAAGTAGCCACCGGGAGATATGTGTACAAAAGAGGACGACTTCCTCGCCAACGTATGGGCCTATGGGTCCCACCTACCTATTCTTTTCCGAAGAGCAGATACTATTAGCAGATAGTGCGCTGAGTTTATGGCCATGCATAGGACAGCAGGAATACAGCAGCTCCCATACGAGCTCATGGCAAAGGTAGTGGAAGATCTGGAACCCGAAGATGTCTTTCATTTATCACTATGCAGCAAGCAATTCCAATACATCATACGGGAAGACCGATTCTGTAAGTTGGTCGTCATGGTAAGTCCAATATGGGAAGCACGCAGAACCATCCCAGCTGTGATGCCGGGCCCAAATCAAACATCACGCCCAAGTAGTCTACCTATTTTATACGGCCTCAAGCTGACATAGAACATCAACCAAGGCCAAGGCAGCCCACACCCTCGAGGCGCTCGAGGCACACACCACTGGATGCTACTCGCGAGCATTTCGACGTATTGTGAAACGCCGGCAGGCCATCTCTCAAGCGTCCCCTTACGCCGTAGGTGTGATGGCACGTGCCCACTCCTACGGGTTTTTTAACGGCATACTATGCTATATCGTCTATAAACAGTATCCACGAGAGCTTCGGATTCTTGACGTAGCGAAGTCAGCCAGCTGGGAGCTTGTGGTGGATATTCCGAAGCTCATTACCTCGGCTGTACCCGAAGCCGCAAATAAACGAAAGTATAAGTTCAACGTCCTCTACCAAGCGGCTGGGCTCGTGAGCTGTCTTTTGACCCTGGGGCGCAAACATTGGCTTCTCATCATCAAACCGCAAGAGCAACTGATACTTGATGCGTTATATCTCGATGCTGCGCACAGGATATTCGTCCGCAACAACAGCAGATACCTTTATTTTGGTACTCACACTGGTATAGACGCTTACGATAATACGATATGGGTTTTAAAAGGGTTTGATATCCAAAAGCGCTCTTGGTTAGACCATCCGCGACTCTTCTTGGAAAATATCACGGGAAATGATATTAGGGAATCAGTCTGCTTCGAGATCTTCGGCGAATACTTCTACGGCTTAGGGAACCAAAGCATAGATGATGCTCACCATGCCAGTTGGCAATCAAAATACGTGTGCTTCCGTTTCCCACTCAACGATCCCACACGGAAAGGAATGGAATTGATGGAGGGGGCGGACAGCTGGAGGCGGTCTCACAGCGAAGGCCCACTCGATGAAAGGGGTGGCTTCATTTCGCTAGACGAAGACGAGGCTACAGGCAAGCTCAAGATATCAGAATGCCGAATCCAGATGTCGGCCGCCCCAGGTGGCCCTCGCCGACAACGCACTCACTACATGACCGAGGTCATATTCCGTCCGAGGGACAGAGATAGCCCCCTGACGGTGATAAGGCCAGATCCTGGTAGCGAACCCGATACGGCCTCGCTCCTCACCCGATTCCGAGGGCCGCATAATGTTCATGTGGGAGACCACAAGTCGATAGATATGGGGATCTCGGCCTTTTCACCGAAAAGGATGTACTTCAGTACTTATTTCCCCTCTTGCCAGACCTTTCTCGACTTGATGAATGGCGCAGACCCAGATACTTCCAGCGAGAGACTCGTGCGCCTCCGCAGTATCCACAAGATGATGAAACCATCGGGCTTTTGGTGCATAGGTAAGGATCTGCCAGCGTCTACGGCTCAGCCCCCAACCAATACGGTTTTCACCTGGCCACCTAAGGAGATCTCAACCCGATCCAGCCCTTCTTCGGATAAGGTGCAGAAGCTATTGGAGGTAGAGGGTCATGTTGATCGTGCGACTGCATATAGAGACGACAGATGCATTGTCTACTCTCTCACTAATGACTCTGACTCGGGAGCCCAAAGTTTGGTCCTGATCAGCTTTGATCCTGCAGTTAGATTCAAAGGCATGGAGAGCATCACTAGTGTTTCCGGTCAACAAACCCTGGATGCGCACGACGGGGAGATTCTTCCGGATGCAGAGACTGAAGAGAGCTCAAGCGGCATGTTGCAGTTTGGCTCCAATGCTTATGTGGAGGCGCAAAATAAAGAGAAAGGGCGCGACGTCTACGGACCAGAGAGCTTATGGTCGGCGGCCCACACTTCAACTTCTCCAGCAGATCGCCCTTGTCTGTCCCTATCCATACATGACAGCGCGGCAGGGGCCGCACCATGGGCCCGCTACGAAGAGGCGATGCACTTGGGCCTGCGAAAGAAGCTCTACTTGGGTCGGTAGGCTCGGATGATCAGGGAACGACCTCGCCAAAGCAGGTTTCGGGGTAGGTGAAAGACATGGGACTGCGACGATGTGGTGCACCCGCTCAATATCGTCTCTTCCGAGTGTCTGTTATGTAAGGCAGAGGGCAATGCATGAACAACAACCGAGATGAGCGGCCCACCCGAGAAGAAGCAATATGTCACCATCGGGATCTGCTGGAGGTTGGGGCCAATGCTTTTGCAAACCTCGATGGACCAGCCTTCTCTATAGGGCCTTTGTCTCAGCCCGACACGGCTCTCGGCTGATGTTCTAATACTGAATATGCTTGTAGGTAGGGTAAGGTTAGTTATTGCGAAACCACAAACCACAAACCTGGGGAACTAATGGTACAATATGTACGAACAAGATAAGGTCGGGAATGTATAGCTGCCGCATGTAGCCCATACGAACTCTTCATGTAAAGAGGACTTGTGAGCCACCGGGGTCTTGGTTAGGTATCCCGTGCATTTGCTCTGGTCTACACTGAGGGGACTGGGGCTGAGTAGAGCCATGGTCTGGCATCATATCATATGGTGTACGAGTATGTACGCTGAGCCCCTGAACGTGCATATTCGGGGGAATTAGATGGTTGGAGCGTTGAATTGACCAAATGAGCGATGGTTTAACAGTTGAGCCTTAAGAACGGAATACTACAAACGTTTTTTTCGTCTATCCGCACGTGAAATACGACCCTAGATACCACGTCCGACCTCAAATGACCCCTCTTTCGGGCCGCATAGAACATCCGAAGGGCGACTTGGAGTAATCTTCGTTATTAAGACCGAACCCAGCCTTACTTCTCCTCATGAATTATATAAATAGAACATATGTCACCTTTACCTACATTAGGTTGCCGATCTAACATATCAGTCTGCAGCCGACAGCTAGTTGCCATCTGCTCTACAGACTACAGACTGCAGGACCTGAAGCTCTGTTAGGTTTGTTGAACTTTGTCCCTCATTGGACAGGCCGTACATCTATTATGTATGTACAAAATCACACCTCCAGGGTTATTTGGCCGATTTCTACATAAGTAGTAGTTCAAGGCTGTAACCTCCCGCATACAATACGAGCCCTTCTGAATAGTCTACGAGTACAAATACGGCGTAAAAATACCTACCTAACCTACTGCGATTGGGGGCCAGTTCTTGCGAACCACTCGTTGGATAATTGCTTCTTGCCCTAAGTTAGCCTTGGGTAATACAATACTACCGTTGCAAAATGAGGCGACTCAATGTATGTATTTGAGGTTTTTTGGCTGTTGAAACGAGAGATCACATCATGTAGATGCGTGTGGCGAAAATCAATCATATCAGATATAATGAGCACGAAACAGGGGGTGTTGGTTACATGACATTGATATAGGTTAACTTCGTAGACTCCTTTTTCGCTTGTTTGCTGGTCATGATAGGTAGTAGCCCTGCCCTGACAAACCTACCCACCTACCTACTGACTGTTGAGCCTCACGGAGAAGAGGGGGGCTACGGTAGCTGCTCACAGTAACACCTTGCGACTCACTTGAATATCTAGGTACTCGTAGACTGCGTCTGAAGCGGTCGTACATGCATTTCACCCAACGTTATCCTGTGCTATTTTGTTGTCGCTACACTGGCCTGACCTGACGTAGGCGTGTGTTTATCTGCTGGTAAGACATCAAAACAGGCTTGAATGTTGTTCCTGGTGAATGCTTCCAGATTTTGTGCTATATATCACGTTTTGGCATTCTACAGAGCTCGCTTCACCTTTTCTCTCCTTGGGAATGTCTAGAAACGAAAGAGAAGGAGAAAATGAACTGGGGCATCCTGTGTGGACAGATAGGGGCCCAGATCTCAAAACATCGGACATGATACGAGTACAAGAGCATTTAGGTAATACACGTATAGCGGGGTACATTTTCCCCTGAGACTAGCAGCTCGCCACCCCTTGTATGATTGGGTAGGGGCCGCTTAAAAGACCCCTGAAACAGTAGCGTCAGCCCACTTTCATCCCGCTTGGGTCTTTTCGGTGTCCCAGATAAGGTTGTACCCTTCTTCACCGCACTCAATCCACACTACATTTGGGAAGCTTTCAACTTTGTGGGGGACAGCGGGAAACCTTCAATTGAACCTTCTTACACGTTTTTTGAAACCTTATTTTATTATTTCCTGGACCCTTGCTCTGTCCACACCTCTGAAAACGGTCCGTATCTTGATCTCTTCGGCAAAAGTCTACCTTCGATTGGGGGGGAGAGAAAAATGGCACCGTCCGCAGCTTCGACGGTTACCAGTGTTCCTACGCCGGCCAAGGATACTATCCGCGTCAACGGCAAAGGAGGGGATGCCGTAACCCAAGATGACATTCCCCGGGACCCAATTGAAGTCAAATACCGCGACTTCTTCTGGACATATACAGAAGAGCCGCATCGGACGAGACGGCTAGAGATAATCAAGGCACATCCAGAGGTAAGATGAAGGACAGCCTTGTAGCTTTGAGCCCACGTCAATTTACTTACACAAAAAACTACAGGTCACGAAGCTTTGTGGTCCTGAACCCCTAACGAAATATGTCGTCCTCCTCGTCGTCTCAATTCAGATATTCTGCTGCTACCTAATACGCGACACGTCCTTCTTCTCGCCCTACTTCTGGGCCCTGGCGTACATGGTGGGCGCAACAGCAAACCAGAACCTCTTCCTCGCCATCCACGAGATCAGCCACAACCTCGCCTTCCGATCCCCCACGGCCAACAGGCTCCTCTCCATCTTCGCCAACCTGCCCATCGGCATACCTTACAGCGCCTCCTTCCGACCCTATCACCTGACGCATCACAAGTCCCTGGGCGTAGACGGTCTCGACACGGACCTGCCCACGGCCCTCGAGGCCGTCTTCCTCGACTCCATCCTCGGCAAGGCCTTCTTCTGCACCTTCCAGATCTTCTTCTACGCCGTGCGGCCCATGGCCGTCTTCCGCGTGCCCTTCACCTGGGTCTCCGCCCTGAACGTCGTGGTGCAGGCATCCTTCGACGTGGTGCTCCTGCAGACCCTGGGAGTACAACCCCTCCTCTACCTCCTCCTCTCGTCCTTCCTCGCCGGCAGCCTGCACCCGCTGGCGGGACACTTCATAGCCGAGCACTACGTCTACGAGACCGTGACGCCGACGCAGGCCGACGCCGCCAACGGCGTCCCCGTGCCCGAGACGTACTCGTACTACGGCCCGCTCAACTTCCTGACGTACAACGTCGGCCTGCACAACGAGCACCACGACTTCCCCGCCGTGCCCTGGACCCGTCTCCCCAAACTCCACGCCCTCGCGCGCGAGTTCTACGCCGACCTGCCCCATCACACTTCGTGGACGTACGTCATCTGGCGCTTCATCTTTGACGAGAGCATCGGCATCAGGTGCCGCGTCAAGAGGAAGGAGGGCGGCCGCATGGTCGGTCAGGGTGGTGGTGGTGGTGGTTCTTCTTCTTCTTCTTCGCGGAAGCCCGCCGATGGATGGAAGGAAGATGAGTTACAGTCTTAACTTGTACTGTATTTGTACTGTATTACTGTCTTTCTCTTGTTATCACTCTATCCCATCCTAAACCGTCTACAAATTAGAATTTATCTATATAATACCATACACCTGTTCTTTTATCCCTTTTTCACTCCCCTTTCGAGATTATGACGGGTTTTATCTGGCAAGGGGAAACAGGAAGTGCCCGGCGAGGCTAGTAGACATACACACGTGTACATGGTTCGGATTAAAAAAAGAGATATAGAAATATACGTTAATAAAGGGGCAACAAACGCTTTTCTGCCTCGGGTACTCACATTGTCTGTACTGCAAGCACTACCTACATTATATTACATACCTAGGTTACATAAGACAGCATTGCCTAATGTCTCAAAAGCACCATATGACGTTTAAGTCGTCCGGAGGTTACAGAATATCGGTGTTGAAATACCTATAATATCACACCATGTAAATTACGGTATATGGTGTATACACTTTTGTCTCTACAGATTCCGAGTTTTTGTGGAAAATTGGGCTCGACCGAACAAATCACAATGAGTGGGTGCATCAAACTATGTATGTCTTAGACCAACCAAACCCCTATCCCCTACATCCGCCAGAGTGCCTCTGTTCCAAGCTACTGAAAGTTGTAGCCAGCAAGACCTTTCATCTTAGAAAAACAGTATTGTATAGCTTTAAACACAAGTAAAATGCAGCCATGCGTGCTAGAGTACAAAAGCGATGTTTTTTGTGTGATCAGGTGCCTCTCGGTGGCCTGCCCTGTCATGGTTTACTCCTTTCCTTACACCTCTACCCATTAAACTCTTCCTGTCCTGCCTTATTCTCCATGTCCGATAGTGGAAGCAAGTCCCGGCCCCGGCGGTTTATATCCCGTGTCCCTTCCTGTTTCATCGCCCCCGACTCTTCGAGGGACAGGGGGACCCCCCAAGCTTGTATGCTGCGGTACACGGCCGTGTGTATCATTGCGTCGTCACCCTCTCGCTTTGCTCGACCGCTACCACTGGCGGCTGACTCGGTGGCTGGGTGGTTTCCTATATAGTGGCCTCACTCTTCTAATGCACGGTTTGCATATTCACGGCCAAGTCGCATTGCCGTCTAGAAGAAGAAATAAGCGAGCAGGAAGCTCAGGAGACATAAGAGTGCCGTGTACTGCACCGGCACACCTTCTGTACCGCGCACCGCTTGTGCAAGCTCTGCAGGTTTGGAGGTTGGCTTCTCCTCTTCGGCCGCACCCGTCTTACGCTGCCGCAGTCCGCTCTGACCTTGCTTTAGCTGTGCGACCAGGTTTTCGGCTTCTGACAATTTCTGCTTGAGGTCTTCGCGACTTGGTTCGCTCTTCTTAGAGGGAGTTTCCCCTGCAAGTGCGGCGGAGAAAGAGGCAGGCTCTTCGCGGGATTCGTCGACGGAGGTCTTAGGTTCGGACTGCCCGGCGTTGAATTCTCGGGGAGACGAATAGGTTGGGGGTGCAGTATCTGGGGTTGACTCGGTCTACGAGGTCTGTCGTCAGTACACCAACATACACCTCTCTTCTCATAGGGCCACATACGCCATTCAATCCTGTGCTCTTACTTGGCGTCGAAACAGCAACATCACCCCCAGACGCCTTAGGTTTAGGATCGAGGAAAACAACACGAATCTTCTTCTCTTGTATGTCGGATTTCTCGATTACATCCCACTATCAAAGAATTAGTAAGATGCGGGCGTATCGACACACTAATCTCACTTACAATCGCGGCAAGACTGGCGAACTCCTTATCGGGGGTAATGGCAACCGACTGCACCAGGAACTTATCTCTGCACTTCGCGCCTGGTGGCGGCTCTTGCTTCATGACCTGAAGGATGACTATAAATAAGTTAGCATCGGCGACGAACGGTAACAAGCTTGTGGTTAACGACCTTGGACTTCGACCTCCTTGCCGGGCTCGACACGGCCCGAATTTGGTCTCACGCAGTATCTGACACGAACAAGTTAAAATGGGCAACTTTCAAGCAGTCATTCTCAGGTGGTAGCGCGACATACTGCTTTGGTGCGGTTGTTTTGACCTAATGACATGGGGCGGTCAGCGTCGTAGGTGGCGCGAATAGCGGGAGGGTTGTAGACGTACCTTGAATGCAATCGGGTGCGTGGTCGTGTTTCTAATTCTCAGGGTTTCAAGGGCTTCAACCGTAAAGGGGCCTATATGCCTGTGAGTATTTGACTGCGATATCTGTTTTGGGCGAATCGGGTTTGGTGAGTGATGTCGACAACATACGGTGGAAGCCGAGTTCCTGGGGATCAATCTCGACAGACATGGTGGATAGCGTCTATTCAGTTCCTATTTGAGCAATCGATGTAATGGAAGCGATTAAAGTCGAGGAACACGATAGACGGTGGAATGCGATGTTGGGAGAGGTAGGCGGAACGTAAAGCTGCAAGTGGTCTAGGTAGAACGTTCGTTGCGAAAAGCCGAGGATGTCCCAGGACCTGGTCGGATTATCGTAGTCGGCTTGGGGAGACGCGGGTATAGCTGCAAAAGGCGAAATATGCGATGCTTCGTAGCGCAACCGCAGATACGTATGTGGAGGTAAAATTTAGAGACTGTAATCGTTGGCAGATAACGACAATGATGAGGGTTGAGGAGTGGCCCAAGTCTAGCTAGGAGCACGGATGTTTGGTGTTTGGCGATTACGTTACGATACGAGCTACCTAGGTTACCTATGCCAACATGTTATTAGGTTACTACATCCTGAGGCCACCACGCATCATCGGTTGGCACCATAGCAACTTGACAATGCTGGCAACAAGTGATAGGGTATCATCTACCAGGGTCTCGGCCGTCCTTAATACAAGCCTGCCCCGGACTTTCACAGTAATATTTAGCGTACATAAGCCCCTAAAGGCGCTTTCTCAATGACCGAATATGGTAATTGCCGGTTCACATTGATCATGTACTCGTAAGTAAGTACATATACGGTACATCGCAGACATTGTAGGTCCAAAGCGGTTTCGAGCACAGACCACAATACTGCTCGACTGCAAGCACTTCTGAAGGTTAGGTAAAGTACCTAGTAATACCTCAAGAGGTACCTTGAGGTACCTACTGTGTTTGCAAGGCAGTACGTGTATTTACGAGTACAATGACGTTCCGCAGCTTCTCAACAGCAACGTACTATGGATCCAACGCCGAACATTGCGAGTAGATATACATAGTACGAATATCTCCTTCAGCATCAAAGTGATTATTCACAAGTTTGACGAGGTTGAAACTCCGGGAATAAACTCCGATCTTGCTTTACGCTTTTACCACTGTATAAATACTTCATAAATAGGCTTTCCAATCCCAGTTTAACTGTATTTTTTCTACCTTATTCTAGAGTAGGGTCTTAATTCCCCTCTAGGTTCTAAACCCCCCCGCATTTCACCATCCACGTTCCTTGCTCCAGTCAACACACAACCAGCATACAAAGATGTCACAGTCAGTCTTGGAGCAGTTGCTCGAGATGGGCTTCGATAAGGAGCGTGCTGAGCTGGCTGTCAAAAAATCAGATGGCTGTGAGTAAACTGTTCAATGCGGCTACTAGGCTCTTATCTAACCTGTAACTAGTGCCGGATGCTATGGACTGGCTGGAGAAGAATCAAGATGCCCCGATGGAAGACCTGCTGGCCGAGGAAGAGGCCGGACCCAGTGTAACCAAGGTGGAGGGACAAGCGGCCTCGTCGCTCGTTTGTAACGAGTGCGGTAAAAAGTTCAGATCTCCCCGTGAAGCCGAGTTCCATGGTTCAAAGTCGTAAGTCAAACAGTGGGGAGCACAATAGCCTCGATTCTAGCTAATATATGGCTACCTACAGAGGCCACACCGATTTCGCAGAGTCTACCGAGGAGCTTGCACCTTTAACTGAGGAGGAGAAGAAGCAGAGACTTGTCGAACTCAGAGAGAAGGTCGAGGCTAAGAGGGCAAACCAGGCGCTCATAGACAAGGAAGAGCAGAAGCGCAATGAGGTACGTCTCTATCACAAAATCAATATGCACTATACTGATAGCATTGCAGCAAATCCGGATGAAAGCTACAAAAGAGTCACAGCAGCTGAAAGAGGAGCTTCAACGAAAGGAGCAACTCAAAGAAGCGGCCAAGAAGCGTCAGGAGAAACTCGAAGAACTTGAGGCTAAGAAACGCATCAAGGCTAAGATTGAGGCGGACAAGGAAGAACGACGACGCAAGGCAGAGGAAGCCAAGGCCGCGCGTGAAGGCAGACCGGTGCCTGAGGCTACCGCTCCCACGCCCGTTGCTGCTGCGGCCCCCGCCCGACCTGCTGCAGCCCACAACGAAGCCCGCCTGCGATTACAGACGTCTGGCGGGAACGTCATGAAGACCGTACCAGCAGAGACGACTCTTTTTGAAGTCGCCCAGATGTTAGAGCGGGAGGACGGCATAACTGTGAGCAAATTTGTCCAGAACTTCCCCAGAAAAGTATTCGAAGGGCATCTGGATTTCGGCAAGTCACTGAAAGAGGCGGGTTTGGTTCCCAGCGCCGCCCTCATCGTGCAATAGAACATTGTGGGTATGATAGACAGACACATGTATACAGGGGCATAGAGTATACACAATGCAGAGTTGGGAATCGGGCTTTCGGGCTTTGGGCACCTCTGAGCGCTGACTGAACACAAAATCATTATCAAGTATGGCCTCACATTATGCAGATTTTGTGAGTAAGCGTCATGTCTTCATTTCCGAGGTACTTTTCGTCTAAGGCCAGCAACACCGAGTTCAGATTCCGATCCCAAATCACATCGTAGCCGTGGATCGAGCCTTACAAAGACTGTCGGATTTAACGTCTTCGCGCAAGGCAGGTCATATTAACCTATGACAGGAGCATCTTTGCCCTAGGCATCCGTATGGTAGTGCCTCCTTCACGCCACACCAAGAGGTGTATGAAACCCCAAACCATGCATTTGAAGTACAAAAGGAAGTCGTAGCGGAGAAACAAGTTTAGTCGAAAAGACCGAATCCCATGTCGTCGTCTGACTCTTCCTTCTCTGTAGTAAATTGTCAGTCATCGAAGCCCTGCCATCGACGTAGGGCGAAAACGTACCCTCTTCCTTCTCCTCAGCAGGAGCAGCCTCGGCAGCGGCGCCACCAGCAGCGGCACCACCGGCAGCAGGGGCAGCGGCAGCACCACCACCAGAGCCAACGGCAGAGAGGAGGTCCTTTACGTCCTTGCCCTCAAGAGCCTATATTCCCATCATCAGCAAACTGGCTTCCTCCGATCCATTTCCGGTTCTGTTATGGGCGAGCGCGCGCGTGCGTACCTTGGCGAACAGTGATGTCCAGATGGGCTCGACATCGACGACGCCAGCAGCCTTGATCAGCGTCTGCATCTTGTCGGCCTGTTGGAAGAGTTTGTTAGAACTTCGTAGGCCAGAATATCGCAAATCTCCCAGCCGCCCGGGGTTTCGCATGTGAGGAGGGGTATTTTTGAGGATCGCTCACAGTAATCTCAACACCGTCATCGGCAAGGATGAGAGCGGCGTAAGATGAGGCGAGTTCGGCGGTCGACATTGTGACGGTTTGTGATTGTTGTGACGACGTGAAGTGTTGTTGTCTTTTGCGAATTGCCTGGAAGGACGCCTCGAAAATAGGTTGACTTGCGCTCTGGAGATAATTTACCCGAAGTCACTTTGTCAAGGGAAATTTTTGGTGGGCGGAAATGTAGGGCTAGAGCGAATGGAAAAACGAGTCTCCGTTTGGCACTCAGTTGGATCCACACCAAGCGGGCCGAGAACCTTAGCCTCAATTGGTGCATTAACCAGTTATTCATATATGCTTTTATATTGAATTTCTAAAGTGGTGGAGTTAATGCGGGGACTTGTAGCTACAAGATATCCTGGTATCTAATAAAAGATCTGGATGTGAGTGACCAAACGCTCCTGCAGTGACCAGATATGAGGTAATCCCGACCTTACCTATCTCAATGACCCCTCCTTCCCGCAGCTACACGTATGATTCCATGCCCGCCATACGTTGCTTGGGCTGTACCTTAACACCATACTCACCTACACACCTAAACCTTCTCGATCTTAGTTAAGTCTGTAGGTACATGTCAACCGAAGAGTTTGTACGTGAAAGCGCCACCAAATATGTACACTACGTAGGGAAAGTACAAGTACATGTTTTGTTAAAGACGTCCAGCTCTACCTTCCAGTTTACCTCACCTTCCCGGATAAGATGTTGTACTCGTAGGTAGACTATTCCAAGTCTCAGTTTTATCCATCCAATAATCAACCCAATATATATGGTATGTACAATACTTTTGTACTTGTGTAAACTCCAAGTTCAACCCGCATATGTCAGGTAATATTCCCTTCTTTCAAATATCATTGGACGTATCCGAGCCGCTCTGGGACTCTGCATACTTCTTTCGCACGCAGATACCAACAGGGCTTCTAGAAGCGCAGTGCTGATCGGTAGGCGTTTTTAGCATATCTAATTAATAGGCAGCCTACGTTTTGACGATTGTCGGATCAGAACAAGGAAGAGCACTCGAGCTATACACGTAGATCGAGAGGGGTCGAAGTTCCCGTTCTTCTCCTTCGAATTTCACTAAAGTTCTAGTGGCCACATCACTTTGTCCAAGATCAAGAACATTGCTCCCTGTGACAGCTGACACAGAGGAAAACCGACATCGCGAATTGAACCTCAACCACGATCAGATGGAAACCCCAAAGATCCCGCTTCCCCAAGATGAGGGAGAGAAGGAGATCCTGCAGCAGCTCAACTATATCCAAGATGAGCTGCTACTGCGCAAGATAGACCGCACCACCTATGTGCGCTCACAAGACATCATGCAGCTCTACCACCGAACTATTGAGCAAGTGAAGCGTCTTAACGACTTCCGAAGCGGTAAGACAGTGGAAGAGAACAGAGGTATGCTTACGCCCGCTTGAGCAATCAAATTACAGTCCGACGAAGAAACACCCGCTAACTACCCCTACGCACAGTGGACAGGGTGGTGGATAGTTGCTTCCAGCTGCTATCGCTCTTCTTCATGACTATAGGGAGAAACAACGAAGCCCCCGCCGCCTACGCCTTGACATCGACAATCAAGCGACTTTTGGATCACCTTACCGAAGCTGATCTATTCTCGGCCAAAGACCTAGACAGCATGTCCCACACGCTTGAACATCTATCCGAAATCGTTCACCATACCCCACCGTCTGAAGAACCCATGCCATGGCTCGAGACTCTAATTTCAAGTCGAATCGAACGATGCCGGGCATCCTTGGCAAAGCTTCAACATAAACTGGAGGAAATCGCAGAGCCTCTGAGACCTACAGCAGAGAGGCTGGTTTCCATACTGAGACAAATGGCCATGATCAATACCAAGACAAAGGTTTGTAGGCATACGTGCCCACGTGGTTCACTTGCGAAGTCCGGCTAATAAGTTATACGAAGTTCTCGCCTGGGGATATACACAAATTTGAAACGCAACTGAACGAAATCAGCGAGAGTAGGAAGGACGGTAATTTTGTTGATGAGGAAGGTAACGTTCTACAAGGGAGCGAGAAAGTATCCGCCTTGTTGGAACGATGCCAGCTATATACCAGCATCATCCTTGAAAGGTGAGTCACGCCAGGGATCTAGCAAGCGATTACGTATTGGACACGGGCTAAACCTCCAGATAGAGGCGGAAAATTCCCGGACAAATGGCGGTCGATTTACGACGTCCTGGTGGGCATAAGGAATGAGCTAGACAAACTAGCCCTCACCCAGGCCTGGTCCCTTCGAGAAACTGATCTATGGGACTTTCAACGACAGCTGGACAAGATCGACGAAAGCCGAGTTGACGGCAACTGGCTGGACGAGGACGGACAGCCTGCGGAGCTCTACGTCCAGCGGGTATGTTGTCTCTCTCTCATTGGGAATTGGCAGTGCAACTATTCTGACAGACAAACAGACACTTCTTTACCTCATTCGGAGATGTTATGGATACATTTACCACCTCATGATATCCTCGGAGCCCGTATCAGAGGCTCTTCTCCCAGTCTACAATCAACTTACGACATTGAAACGCTGTCTCGTAGAGGTGAAGAACAGCGGCGGTGTAGCCTCGGTGCGTGAGCTGTACCCGTACAGCATGAAGGTAATTATCCACAATATTGCTGTAGCGTGTTCTAAAGGGCTAACTCGGAAGAAAGCTTACTTCGATCGATAACATGAGGGTCGACGGGAAGTTTATGATTGGCGGAGAAATACCAGAAGGCCAGGGAAGCGTTAACGAACTCTTAGCGGAGTGTTTCGATTTAAACTACGAGCTAAGAATAGCGGCAGAAGATGCATCGGGTGCATCGGGCTCCAGGTCTCCAGACAAGTCAGGCCAGCCACCGGCCAGTGACACATCGTGATATTATCACGAAAGGTACCTTGGTCGTTTTAGGCAGCAGTCACGTTTCTATGGAAATTGCAGTTGGTCTCGGCGTTTGTTAGAGTGGTTATTCATGGTCTAAGGCAGGTTTATTTTGTCAAAAACCAACGGCGGTCTGTCCTGATTATATTCTTTATAGCTACCTTTATGGGGTAGTGACGATGATGGCAAGTATAAATACCGTGCCTTCCTCGGCTGTCATGGGCTATCAGACAGCAAATTTGGCCTATGAGGGTTCGTTCGGTTAGCAGGGTCATTGCGCATAGTCGATGCGGTATTTGTGTATGTTGACTTACGGGCCAGATTTGTGCCTACAAGCCGCGTGTATTCGTTAGTATATCGGCTTTATAAGGGGTTGCGTTGGGGGTATGTGGCCCGGACAGCGACAAGGATGAGGAAAGTGGTATCATGCCGGAAAACAGTTAATAGTTAGGGAACCAGCGGGCGTCGACTCACATTCTCCAAATCCCATACACCACTTGTGGCGTAAATGTCTTTTTTCAACACCTCAAGTACCTCCTCCTTGGATTCGGCTACGCATACCAGCGAGCTACCATAGAAGTCGTACTTGGAGGCATCAGTGCCCTCGGGTATATCGTTAAAGATGGCGCCTTTCCCGTTGTTGGCATTAGTCTTTTTTCACTTTCCATCTCCTTTTCATGTGTCTCTCTATATTTATCTCTCGCCCTTCACAATTTCCCCAGCTCATGACGTATTCCCACAGATCCGGCCTCACCAAGATGTATTTGGTGGATTTAGGTGGGGGCTAATCGAAGACAAGACACTCACCTCCTGTCTTGAGGAATCCTGCCTCCGCCAGAGGTCTAATTCCTTCAAAATGTTGCCTACATCAAGGGCTCTACGTGTTAGTCTATCTACATGAGGTAGAGTTCAAGGCGAGTGTGGTTCGTCCGTGATGAGAGTTCAGATGGGTGTTTGTGGGGGGCTATGAATTTCATGATATATTTTTCCATTTTTTTTGTCCCCCTATTCAATATCATTTTTCTTTATTTCTTTTCTTTTCTTTTATAGAGAGAGAAAAAGGGGGATAATGAATGAATGAATGGATGGATGGATGATTAACTCACGCTCGAACCTTGAGCCTGTCTGCTTGTTTTCCCGGCTTATCTGGCACTACGACGAGCCAATCATACTTGGTAGAAGAAGATGAAGAAGAAGACATTGGGGAGGATGATGATGATGATGCGGCGAAAAATCGTCGTCTATTTGTGGTTATGGGTAAGGTTCTGGTTAGAAGATGGGTTCTTGGAACTACCGGTGCTCGTATGAATCTGATAATGGGTTGGAGGGTGGTGACTCGAGTTGCGGCGGATATGGATGTCATGATGGATGGAGGGGGTGGGCTTCCGATGCTGCCCGCCTGATGTTGACTAATCGATTTACATGTAATACCTACTCGAGGAAAGGCGGTTGTCTGGTAACGGTTTGCGGGGTGTCGGCGTGCTTGGGAGCTGGAGGTGAGTGACGATGGAGAAAGTAGGTGGATGATTTACGCGACCCGATTGGGGATTGGGATTTGGGGGAGCTGCCTTACCTCTACCCACCTTTTGACCCCCACGATATAGGATATACGACGTATAAGGAGAGATTGAGAAGGATCACGTTGACGAGGAAAGTTTTTTAAAAAAATGGAAGCTTTTGGGTAGTATTAAAAAATAGTATTTAGAGATTCTTTATCTTGGGTTAAGTAGGTAAGTAGGTAGTTGTGCTTCTGATTCTGTTTTCTATTAAAAGACAGGCAAGAGCCTCTTGAATACGTTATTTGTAGGTTAGACGATTATTCCCCCTCGCTCTACGTGTACTCGTATATCGAGCTTAGACATATCTAGCGTAAGTACAGGTAGATTCTAAGGTTAGGGGGCTATGGCTATATAATCGTATAATTACGAGCCGACTTGTAATATCCTCTTGATGGACAGCGCGGCGAGGTTCGCTAATAGATATTTCTGTCTTCGAGAACTCGTTCGTTGGTGATATGTTTTTCAGCGGTCTTGGGATTAACAGCACATGCACCTCCTGTTACTTATTTCCCAACCCTCTCGTTTAATTGTAACATCTCTATTATCTTTTAATACTGTCCACCGCCAAGGCATTTCTTTTTTTTTGAGAGGTAGGTGAGGTACTCCAATAAGCCAAGACAGCCATATTGCAACTGGTGGAAATTTTTAGCATCGTTTTGCTGGAAACTGTTCAAATGAAATAATAGCCATATCTTGGTTACACGGTCCGTCGCGTCGGCGGTCTCCGACGGAATGTCTCCGTCCAGGTACTCTCAATCGAGTTCCTTGGGACATGTCAAAGGTGTTTGGTGTAGGTAAGTATTCCTGGCATCTAGTATATGTAATAATTTGGAGGAAATCCGAGTTCCCGATGCATCCGCTTTCAATTGAAATTGAGTCTTCGGCTTGTCCCGCTTCTGACTTACGAGTAAGCCCTGGCGTGAAAAGCGAATCCATGACGGGAGGGGTGGGATAACCCGACAACCCGCCCCTTTTTGTCACGGACTGTGATTTTTCTTAATCATACACAATACACGTTGTAGTAGGAAATTCGGTAGTCCGAGGAGATTGGCATTTGATTTACTCGTACTCAGTATCTTGGGCTTATCATCACGAAGCCAAGGAATGGGACCCTGCCGAGTACTATGTAAGTAGACTACTTACCTAGTGTACCAGCAAATCCGGGGGTTTGGACTTCCATCTGGGCGCCGAGAGATATGGACGATTTTCTCAAGTGCACGTATCTTATTTTCATTTAAAGGCTTGTCATAATAGGACTTACAAGTACGACGGGTTGCACATATTTAACTCTCTGATGATTGCGTTGGTGATGACTGACCTAGAAATGTTTAAACGCTCGAGGCTTTGTAGCAAATTCGCAGACTCTGAAGATCTGATGGAGAAAAAGGGTATCATCGGCATACCGGCTGCGGCGTTAAAATGTTTATTTTTGTTGTTTCCCTGCTTCGAGACAGCCTTTTACTGTGTATTTACATACTATCTATGGTGCCTTGAAATGTCGTCATTACTTCTCCTGTTTACTAATGACGGGGGACGTCCGATTAACTGTTTTGTAGCTCACCCTATTCAAAACACACATATGTGCATTATATGTAACCCAAGAACGCAAGGCTATATGCATCAAGTAAGCGGTTATATAGCTCCTTCGTCTAATAAGTATTTCACATGGTTCAACAGAAAGAGGCTCCCAAGCTGCTGGAATATGTTGTCAAATTGTACTCGGACGTAGGTAGATAATGTTTGTCATATTTACTACGAGCAGGTAATCGGGTTATCAATGTCGATCATTTTCTCGACCCCGGATCGTCATCAATCAAGACAATTGTCGACCGAGCCAATTCAACCACAATGAGCTTATCGGATCCTTCGTGCCAATGTTGCCTTGGATTACATGCCGTACCAAATTATTACAACCCGTCAGCTCTTTAAAGCATACGGTTAGGTTAGTACGATAACTTATTACAAGTCATCGATGATGCTACGTAGTAGAATACCTACCTACTTTAGTCCAGCCGCGGTAGCCTCATCGCCCCCTTGCACTTTATCAAGTTTTCATCATTAAATGCCGGGACTAGCCAAGGTCTTGGCCGATCTCGGCGGACGTCCCTAATCATCAACCTGCCCTCCGAGTCTGACGCAAGATTGCCCATGACAACAACTTCCACCTTTTGGGTGGCTTGTACACGTACAGTTGAATTATATCCTGTTCCGCGCAATCAATACGTGTGCTTCCAACCTACAGTATACTTGTAGTAATCACGCTAGAAATCAATAGGACCAGCCTCGGCATGCGCATGCTTGAGCTCCCCCGCCTGGGCATGCAGTCGGTCAGCCGTACATATAAGATAATGAGATATAAGATGATAATACCAGACAGCAAAAACATGCGGGAAAGCGACAGGGTAGGTAGGTGACAGTAATAGTAGGTCCAAGAGATGAGAGAGGCTTGACTGTTTTTAGTCTCGTTGATCATCCGTCACATTGGCCCCCTCCACCTTCCGTTGACGTGTTTGAGAGATAAAAAAGGGTCAGGGGTCCCTCCGATGAGATATATATATATATATATATATATACGTGTAAATATGCCCTCATATCGGTCAAGAACAAACTATTTATTAGCCTACTCCTTCGTTGCATATAGGTTTAACTCGGTCTACCTAACTCTAATCCATATACACTAGACGCTTATATATCGTCACTAATATCTACGTCATCTCCTTCACAAAACTATCTATAAACCACAATCGCCCACTTACTATTACTCCTCGCTTTGATCTTACTACACATTTCTGAGAGGAAATCATGCTATCGCTTCAACAGCACATCGAAGCCGAGTCGGCTCGCTGGGCGGCATCGAGGGGGGTCAAACTATACGAAGGTTCCATCACAGCTTCCGTCACCAGCTCAACAACCTCCATATTCACAGCCTCAGAGACAAACTCGGAAGGAAAACTACAGTCTAGATACACAACGCACAGACTATCCCGACGCTCGTCGACCTCGAGCTTCGCAACAGAGTTCGAGCCAGAACCAGAGCAGCAGCAGCAGCAGCAGTTTGTCGCGCCGCGAGACACCAACGGCGCACCCATCACCGTATACGCATCGTTCGAGGCTGCAGCGGCGCAGAGCATCTCACGTTTATTCCCTGCTCCAACCGACAATGTAGAACAGGTGGGGCCAGAGGAAGAGCCGAGACGCCTAGTCACGCCCGGGAAACTTTATGAGAACGAGGAAGACGACGATGAGATTGTTTATGAGTGAGCGAGCGAGCGAGGCGAAAAAAAACAAAAATAAGTACAACAGAGCAAAAGTCGAGACAAAAACTCGGAAATACGCGCAGATGATGAGCGAATAGAGGACGGAAAGAGAGACACGTCTGTCTGTCTACAGTCTGTCTGCTCGATTGAAACGAAAACGTCTGGGCGCCAAGAATATTCCTCGCTTCATCTGCAGCTTGCGGCCTTTTTTTTTTTTTTTTTTTAAACCTGACAATCTTCTTCCGGATGCGCCTTTCTATCTACAAAGCAAACTTTTGAAGACCAACCGTCATATAATGACTAGCGGTGTACTTGTTTATCGTACGGTCGGCTCAGAGTTGTCAGTTTGAGAGACCTTTCGCACACGCAGCGGGCCAGTTAACGCTTTCCCCCCCGCAACAGGAATGTGGTGGGGGGAAAGCATGGGCGCGGATGCAGCATGCACGGCGCCATGCAGCTAATGAAAAAAGGTGCATGTAGTTTTTATGTGCGGGAATAGCTTCCCACTTACATATGTTAGGTATTTTCTACCTATCCAGGGAAGGAAGGAGAGAAGACGGGAAGGAACGAGGGATCTTGGCATGGCTTGCTGGTTATCAGATCCCCTTCAGCGGGGACCACTCGATTGCCTACCCACCCGCCTCCCGGTCCGGACAACGAGAGAAAATGCCGGGGAATGATGTCGGACCGGGCCTTAACTAAGGATACGATATGGACAGGGAGAATGACTTGTCGATTCACGAGGCACGCGGCGCACAACACGAGACAACAGACAGGAGACTTGGCCGATATGGGATGGCAAGGGTGATAAGGCTATCATCATACCTACCTCATCAGAGCACAGTAGCGAAGCTATACGAAGAGCAAATGTTGGGGTCCTTGTACAT
Source organism: Poronia punctata (assembly GCA_022579005.1). Lineage (NCBI taxonomy): Eukaryota > Fungi > Ascomycota > Sordariomycetes > Xylariales > Xylariaceae > Poronia > Poronia punctata. The sequence continues at coordinate 47,828 of MU401464.1, forward strand.
ATGAAGGGCATATAAAAAGATTTAGAGTCTAATCAGTTGTCTGGGCCACCTTGAACAAGTGAGACTGCTTTACCTAGCTTGTCAAGATACAGCGTAGGTAGAGGAACGACAGAAGTGACAGAGATACGCAGGTACATACATATATAAACTATTGTATCCTTTATAATTTGTAGTCTTTATAACTGTTCTACGAGTATGGGATTAGATGGTGATGTGTTCCAATGCGAGGTGAGTCTCGTCTCGGCCTTGTAGGGCCAATCTACGAACACATCGATACGGTGAACAAGGTACCTGCCAGATATTTAGTAATCTGAAATGCGCGTTGCTACTGTTCCCAAGGAATCAAAACATACGTGAGGTCAAAGGGTATTTTATCAACAAGGTCAGAAGCACCCTGAGCAATATGAACTCGAATTCTGCAGAAGCTCTAGGGTAGGTTGAGTCCCCACGCATTCGCTACCTACGAGTACCTACACATACTAGGGGGCCTACCCTTGGTCAACCCCCTTTGCTGCGCTTAGGGGGCGTCAATACCTCTAGAAACGCTATTATTTATAAAAAATAACAGGGGTGTATAGACTAATTAGAGGCTGCAAACAGGCTACAAACCTACTTTTTTAGCTGCAACAACTTTCTAGAAAAAAATTAGAAAAATAATCTAGCTTTGTAATTAGATTTCTAGCACTTAAAATACCTTATATACCTAGTATTATATATAACGCAGGTTTATTTGTTGTTTTTTAAGCTGTTAAAAAACGTTGATTTTGTATAGTAATTAAGGGGGGTGCTTGTAGGTATACAGACCAACAGAGAGGCAGATTGCTATACAAAATCAACGTTTTCTAACAGCCTAGAAAACAACAAATAAACCTGCGTTATATATAATACTAAGTATATAAAGTATTTTAAGTGCTAGAAATCTAATTACAAAGCTAGATTATTTTTTTAACTTTTTTTTAGCAAGTTATTTTTAGTTAAAAAAGTAGGTTTTTAGCTATTTGCAGCCCTTAATTAGTTTATATACCTTTGTCATTTTCTATAAATAATGGCGTTTCCAGAGGTATTGACGCCCCCTGAGCGCAGCGAAGGGGGTTGACCAAGGGTAGGCCCCCTAGTACTCGTACATACTACAAGAACAACCGCCAAGTCGCGTCTTGCGCTAGCCTCTTTCAGTAACAAACTGCACTCCCTCTCGCTATGCAAGACTATCCATCTATCTACTAATAAATGTAGGAACATTCTGTCACGTCAAATTTACGTAGTATTACGCATCAGGGCCCCGATCGTCAAATTATAGAAACCGCCTGATTGTAGCCCAAGCTGCCAGCCACACTCCGCCGTTACTGAAGCTTTTGGTAACCGCACAAAGTCACAATGGCAACAGATCCGCCTATACCACCTGGTGGTGGTGGTGGTGGAGGCGGTCTCTCCCTCTACGCAAACTTACTAGAGCCCGACAACAACACCAACAATAATGCGCCAGGTTCAATCTCGAGAGCCCCCGTGGTATCGCAAGAGGCGCTCGACGCCGTCAAGGAACAGAAGCCCGTCGCCTCGGCATTGCGCTTCCAACCGATCCGTCGACCACAACAGAAGGTCCAGAAACCCAAGGGGGCCGCTTTTCCAAAAAAGGTGTTGCCTGCCGACTCGGCGGCCGCGGCGGCGGCGCCTCCGCCAAAGAGCTCGATAGCCGACTGGGCCGCGACGAATGAAGATGACGAGTACATGTACGGCACAGGCGAGAAGAGGGCACGGGGCGGTCGGAAGAGGAAGAATAAGAACAAAAAGTCCGACACGGTCCCCGTGGAGACGGACTGGGACGAGATATACGATCCTTCCAGGCCGACTAATGTAGACGAGTACCTCCGGAGCGACGAGCGGATACGCGAGGTGCAGGAGTGGAAGGCTTTGCTGTACAAACATCGGCGGCGGGAACGCGACGCAGATAGTTGGGATAGTGAAGAGGACGAGGATAGTAGTCACCGTCCCGTTAATAATAGTACGTTGAACATCCACATCCACATCCATATCCACATCCATATCCATGTCCATATTTCGTATAAACATGTATTTTGAAAAAAGCTGGACTATGCAAACGCAGTTGCTAATTGCAAACCTCATCTTTTCAACAGATCAGTTTGCGCCCCCAGAGTCGTACTCCTTTGCGCCGCCGCCACCCTCACCTCCCCGTGCCCCTCCACCCGACGACAAAACCGGCGACGACGCATTCGCACGCCGTCTGGCCATGTCACAGGGACAGGCACCCCCACCACCCCATTCTCCCGCCCCCCTTCCGCCTCCTCCTCCACGTTCTCGGCCTTCAGAACCCGACCTCTCAACCATATCGCGCGAGCCCGTCCGCTACGCGCCACCGCAGCAGAAAGACCCAGACTCTATGGACATCGATAACAACGACGACGACGACGACAAATACGTACCTCCAGACTCGTCCTCCACAGCCGACGAGCCCGATATAGAAAATATAGGGATCGGCCTGAACCGGCCGAAGCAGAAGGGCTTCGCGGCCCGTCTGATGTCCAAATACGGCTGGTCCAAGGGCCAGGGACTCGGCGCCGAGGGCAGCGGTATCGTGCAGCCGCTACGCGTCCAAGTCGACAAGCGGAAGAAGAAATCCGATGCCGAGGGTGGCGGATGGGCTCAGCCGGCCGGCATGGGTAAGATCCTCGCAGCCAAGAAGACAGCGGCAGCGGCAGGAGCCTCGTCGGAAAGCGCAGCAGGTGGAGGCGGCAAGTTCGGCGTCATGAGCAACGTCATAGTGCTCCGGAACATGTTGGACGGCATGGAAGATCTCCAGTCGGAGATCGAGAACGGCCTCGGACAGGAGATTGGCGAGGAATGCGGCGACAAGTATGGTCGCGTCGAGAGGCTGTATATCGACGTCGAGGGCCGGAGGGTATTTATCAAGTTTACGGATCAGGTGTCGGCGTTGAGGGTATGTCTGTCTTCTTCTTGTCTTGTCTTGTCTACTTCTCATCCTTTTCTTCTTTCTTTTCTTAACAACTCCACCCCTCGTAACACCTACACCTACAGCTACTTCAAAAACACCCATCAAGGAGAAAAGTACACAACTAACGACTAAAACAGGCAGTCAACGCCCTCGACGGCCGCATATTCGCCGGAAACGCCATCGTACCGCAATACTACGACCCGGAGAAGTTCGACCGGCGTATCTACGAATAATTGTTATTGATGCCTTATCCCAAAATAAAGCAGCTACCTTAACATCTAACATCACAATTGCGCGTGGCAGGGGCGAAGACAGACCTGGACGAACCACAACCCCCCAACAGGAATCATGCAGTGTCACGAGAGACAAGAACAGAAGGGGGAGTGACTGTTTGTGTGGATTAGGTAAACAGGAAGAAGAAACAATCTGTGCCAACAGAAAGCGATAAACAAACCCGGGTCACAGTCGTGTCCCCTTCATGACTCCCGCGTGGACCAGACGCACTGCATTGCATCCCCTATTCCGAATACTTCTATACTTTGTGCATACGTAGTTCAGGCGTGCTTGTAACATACGTCTTTAGTGTGCAAAAGGGCGAGTCAACGTTGAAGGGCTCCAGACGCATGTGCAACCATGTCACATGTAAGAGTTCTTAGGGGAAAAACCCCCAATACAGGCAGACGTAGCATCTAAATCACAATACACACTACTCTACAGATGGATCTCAAAACTCGAACCGTATAGAATTAACCCAGGCTCACGTAGAATTTGGCAATGGACTTAAGAGGAAAAAGTATTCATGTATTAAATAAACCCCCAGCAAGAGGGGATATGCGCCAGTTTTGGACCGCTGCTATGTTCTTCACCCATTACACGAGGGAGCAACCCTTCAAACCATGGTTTCCCGACACTGGTATCTTCACCGAGCCTACCACAACCCCACTAATGTTTCTTACTTCCCAACGAGGTCTATACGCCCAAGCAGCTTCCGTCTGTCCGGACACAACAAGAACCAACTCCAGGACTCCACATTCCGTTCCAAGACGTTGCTGGTCAAATGCAAAGCGGCTTAACGAAGTCTCAGCCCGAAAATTGAACGAGATCACAGGACAGGGTAAGTCGGGAAAAGGCAACAGGTTCAGGTTTCCTGATAAGACAGGCGTGGGACTATCTCTGGCCACCTGTGTGGTATGTCAAATTCCAACCACAGGGCTACAAGCCACAAAAGGACATTGCTTCGTAGAGTATACTAGCGGAGACCAGTTGTGACCTATCTGCCCCATGGCACGGTAACTCATCCACTCAATTTACAAGAACATGGCAACGAGACCAGCGAGAGAGGCCAAGCTGACAAGAGTCGGCATGCTGACACCAGCGAGGGAAGCAGCGCTGTCATCATCACCGTTGTCACCACCCTTGCCGCTGCCGGTTTCGGTACCATCGGTGTTGTTGTTGGCGAGGGCGTCCTTGCTCTCGCAGGCAGTGACCTTGCCCTGGATGACAGTACCGCTGAAATCATTGAGCTTCTCGCACGACTTCTCGATGTCCTCAGTGCTAACGAATTGGGCGGTTCCGACCACGTTATCAAGCTTGGGCAGGTCGATCGAGTCGAAGGAGCCGCGCATGATGATGGCACCACCAACGTCCTTGAGAGAGTCGAGACCGTTGATCGACTCGAGAGCAGTATTGTTCGCAATGGTCAAGCCACCACCAATATTCTTCAAAGCAGGGAAGGAGAAGTTGCCGAGCTTGGGGTTGCTGACAAAGGCCAGATCACCGTCCTGGATATCGGTCAAGTTGGGGGCAGTGAAGCTCTGGAAGTAGTTCGAGTCGAAACGCATGGAGCCATTGATGGTCTTGAGAGACGGGATAGAGAAGGAGCTGACGTTGGCCACAGTCATGTTGGCAGCCCATTCCAAGTTGGGCATCTCCACGTCGAGATCCAGACCGTTGGCCTGGATGTACAGGAGGTTGCTCAAAGTCTTAATGCTACTAGAGAACTTCGACAGGCGTCGGTTGTTGTTGATGTTCAGATCTGTGACTTCCTGGACGTTGAGACCATCAAGATTGATGATGAAGGTGTCTTGAACAAGGACGCTCTTTGCCTTGGTGATACCGGGTGTTCCGAATGTGGGCTCGGGTAGCTTGTTCAGGGTACCCCATTCAATGGAACCAACCTCAGATAGTGCTGGGAAGACCAATGAGGTAAGAGAAGTAGCATTCTGGAGCTGGAAGATATCGCCAATAGACTTTAGAGTGTCGCTCTGTAGGCTTTGAAGGAGACCGTTGTTCTTGACGACCAAGCTTCCCTTAACCTCTGTAAGCTCACCGCCGCCCAGGTCAATCGTGGGACCAGCACCGGTGCTAAGGACGATATCGTGCGAGACACTTCGGCATTTGCTAATCTCGGTGGCATCGGCTTGGTTGTTAATCTCGACGGGATCATCTTTGCAGCCAACAGCAGCGGCACCTGAACAAGTATTAGCCTATTAGTTGCAATAGCTCGAGTCAGCGTAACTCACCAGAAATCATGCCGAATGCCGCAACGGCAGCTAGAACGTCTTTTGTGTACATTTTGGCTGTTGATGAGTGTATGTCAGCAATTAGTCTGGGTGGAAAAGCTATTGAAAAGGCAAGTTTGCAACAACTCTTGTGGTTGTTGCCAAATAAAAAAATGAAATAATCAGCCAGGCCAGGGTGTAAACAGAGGCGTTTTCTTTCTAAACTTTGACGCGTCCAAAAATGGATGATCATGGAGCTGGAAGAGATAATTTGCTCAAAGACACGTTTGGAACGAGATGCAAATGGCGAATAAAAACAACATCGAGCCAAAGCCTTAATGTCCGGCAAGTTCCATGTGAAAAACAAAGCTCTCTCTGGATCTTGACAACTCATTTGAGCAGTCGCAACAAAGGATAATAGTGGGATCCCAGTGGGAAGGCAATGGACCAGGTTTGATTCTGGCTGGTCGATTAGGCAGTCGTCAGGGGCGAGACAGCCTGTCGTCCTTTCCACACCAGCTCACAACTCGGCCCACATGACCCTGATTCCATAGCCGAGGGACGTAGCTTCTCGCAAATTTCGTGGTTCCACCATATGTCCTTCCTTCGACGATTGTCTTCGTCCTATTTAGGTTGACGCAGAAATCGTGCTTGATGCCAGACGTAGTCCAAATTATACCTGGTATTTTCCCAAGCAGAACGGTTCCCCTTGGGTTCGCAGCAACGGTCCAATAATCTTGTTCGTTGAATGGCAGCCTTCGAAACAATCACCTCGCTGACGGAACAGTTTGAACACACGACGCCTCGATCCACTCTGACGAAGCCATCACGACCAAAAATGGGTGGCAAGGTACACGGTATGCTAAATGAACGACCAAAAACAAGAGATATAACAACTAACCTTGAATTGAAAGTGATTTCACGCTCTAGTTATTCTGTGTAATTGGTAGCCTCGTCTTGTCGGCTATATGAACTCGTGGTAGGGTGAAAAGGTGGTACTTTTTTTTCGGTCGGAGAAAATAAAAGTAATCGGTAGGTAGGTAGGTTGTATTAAAGGGTAGGAAGTAATGTAGCGAGCGCTCTTCCTGTATGAAGAAGGAATATGGACAAACGAATGAATCCGAAATTGGAGAAACTGCAGGTTTGTTAGAGGTCAAAAGACAGGAGAGATGGAGGAGAAGATGAGTTAAGACAACAGGAAAACCCGAAACGATTTTGAATCCAACTGATGGATTTTAGGGGAGGGAGGGATTGGCAGGGGGTAGTGGGAGTAGAACGAACCGGGCGCAGACCTTGGAAAAGAACAGGGCAAAAGGGGCAGAAATTGGAGATGCGTATGTTGACTCAGAATACACTGTGCTCTTGTAGGATTGGTCACTGTTGTCTCATTGGCTCATCTTCTACTAGATTGTTTCCCAGTGGCTGCTAGAATTGGAAGACCCATTCAAGTTATCCACATTAGTTTGATTGTTATGGTACGTATCAGAAATCTAGATGTATCGGCCGTCCTGGTCCCTGGACGACGGACAAACCCACTACCATTACAGTGCACTACCACATTGTAACTACAGAGATCGAGATACCTAGTAGAGCTAGGTACCAACTAATTATTCCCACCGTGAAATATGTGTACATACGTACTAATGTTTGGACTCGTAAAGGAGCAGAAACACCGTTACAAAGTTAGATCTTCCTGCAATCCTTGTTGTTTTCAGGCCCTGACCAGCAGTCTTCTTCCACTTACGTGTAGGTTAGAACTTTGCTCATGCACAGGCTACGAGTACAACTTCTAAATACTCGTAGTAAAGCCTACCACAACCAAGTGATGACGACTCGTTGCCCCCCACCAAGAGTCATTCCGGGCTAGATCTTCTTCATACCAAGTACAGTAGAGAAGTACATAACACTTGGTATTCACCATATCCTGTACATTGGCCGATGTCAAATCCATCAACATGCTTCACATTAGTAGGTACCTACAAGTATTACCTTTGATACTATTTACCTAGTAATTAGGTACTAGTACGTAGGTAATTGACCCCGGCACGTGCCCTGGTCAGGAGGTCAGACCTCCTATCTAAAACCTCCATCTTTAATTGTCTACCAAGCTTCGTATCCAAAATCTATCGTAGAATAGCCAGGTCCTTGAACCTACCTATTACACCCAGTTATTCCGAACCAAACACACAACAACTTGTTGTTTCTGCTGCCATAACTCCCAGAAACTATCTTCATGAATACACACTGACAGTACTGGAGCCTCATGCCAGAGCCCGAATAATGAGCAAATCTCTATTCTCGCTTGGCAGATCTTTTAGGCCTGACTAAGAAGCTTGGCCGCATCTGCATCCGCCTGTGCACAGCGTACAGCGTGGAGGGAGCAGCACGGAACGGGTAGGTACTGGACATCTCAGCTTCCACCAGCTGGAACTTGTGTTGTGTGGTCTGAAACACTCTTACAGGGTTGGTTGTACAGCACGCAATCAGGTTTTCCATGTCACTCAAGCCCAAACTCTTTTTATCTGCCATTTATGAAATATTATAGTCTACTTTTTCATGTCTATGCATCCTCGACACCATTATATCCATGAGGGGTTGTAAAGGAATATCAGCTCTTTGCGGGACTTTCCGCATCCTCGTCACAATGGGAGTCTCATCAAAATTGGGAAATTTGCATGGAGATATGGACGGACGCGTATCGTAGGCTAGAGATACAGTACGCGACAGCTCACAAGATTGTGTTAGCCCTCCTGGGCACTAGTCCAGGTACTAGCCTGATCGAGCACGCATCCACTACACGCAGTAGCGCCTACCCATTTCCCCCCCGATCCGAAGATTCTGACCAATTCGAGCTTCCAAAAACCAATATTACAACAGCAGAATTTTGCAACAGCAGGTAGTTCGGAAATCTTATTTAGCGTATACGTATTTAGATGGGTTTGATCCACAGAGTTCGATGACGATGAACGTGGAGACAGATCTCTCCTTTTCTGACAACTACTGTACCTAATCGTCCCATAAAACCTTACCATTGCCTTACTACCTAAATTACACGTACAGGCAGTGGCAGCCTACAGGCGGTTGCTAGGTGTCAGGCCGTTGCTCTGCTCGGCTGTTCCTAGCTGTTCTTTGCTCAGGTGTACATGTACAAACAAAAGGGAGTCGGTGACTCGGTACGGCACTTTTCAGACACAGTGGCAAAACACACCTACCGTAGCATGTGAGAGCCCAAAGTGTTCTTTCTGTAGGTCGGCAGGGCGGTTACCTACCTGTGCATCGCATGCGTTATCTGGACTGCCTACACGTACATATGCTCGATGATTCGCTTTTCCTATCACGACACGGCGTCGTGCTAAGGTCTTCTATCTTCCGATGGCACCTATTCGCGACCGTGACGGCTTCTTTGCGCCAATCCGTGATAGACATCTGGTGATGCGACCGGGTTATATTATATACTTTCCGTTGCTACCTCCTTTGCCGAGTTGCATAAGGGGTACACTCCAGATACGAAAACCCCCCAACACTCGCGGCGTGATGATAACGGCCAACCAAAAGAAAATACACGTTTGTGTTTGTATGAGCGTAGCTATTAAACCATGATGAGTAGACTTGTATATTACCTACATGTTGGCATGGTAAATTAACCAACCAGCCAACCGAGCCTACTGTCGCACCACAGTGTCAATCCTGTTGAAATAGGCATGGACCTACAGGACCATCAAGACCACCTTGAATATATGAAAATCGACAACAGGTCGGTTCAAGCTTCAAAGTTATTACCAAAAACTCCGATAATCAACGAGTACACGTATCTATCCCAATGGTGCCATCCAAATTGCTAGATAGGTACGTTGGTATCTAGAGCCGGTCGTTATGATAGAGACGGGATCATTCTTTTCTTTTTAATGATAAATCAGACAATCGCCACAGCCGTTGGTCGTGGTCATATTGTTAGACTAGATTAGACTACGTTGGCGTGTCTGTGTCTCAATCTGATACTGGGCTATTTCTGCTTCTTCAAGACATTTGCATTGCATTCCACTTACGTTTAGCAAGCCAAGAAGGTCTTCACATAAAAGTAAAGAAAAAACACTTGCCCCCGTGCCCCCGATCCCACCCCCAATCAACCCCAATCAATAACCTTTGGCGGGGATACGGAATCGACAACGCCACAAACAACACGAGGCAAGCTTGGCCCCTTCCGCTTCGTATTTCCATTGCCGCACGACAATGCCTACGTTTGACGCAAGCCGGCAGGAAGCGCTTTGAGCAAACAGTGAGCGAGCAACAACAACGGAAAATTCGGTTCTTTGCTGTCAGCTTTTATTACGAAAATTCGACCACCATGCTTTCCAATGTTGTATACCGTGCCGACCAACCAACATTGGCGTGTCTTATACTTACCTACACAGTGTTTTATTTTTATATCTACCATTTGTGCATTGTTAATTTAGAATCCGTATTATATTTTGACCACCCGACGGGATAGGTCTCCTTTTCTCGCTGGAAATGAATTGTCTGTGGTAAGAAGACAATTATTAATTAGAGAATACTTGTAGACTTTTCGTTGCCATGCGTAAGCGGCATTGCGACGAAGAATTAAGAGACTCTACTTACTCATAGTGTAGCTAGAACACAACGCGTTTCTTCATGCTTCTCTCGGTCACCGCTACCAATCAATCCCATCGGCTCGTTTCGTGTCGTTTCATCTTATTTTCGACCGGGTTCGCCCCTGCCAGAGAAAAAGAAGCCCGATAATAAAGCTGCGGATCTACCTACGATACACGTAGGTACTCGGGATATGCAGAACACGTCATTTGAACAACCCAACCTTTTTGAGATATCCCCATGTTGATTGGTATCTTTCTTCTCTGCCGATTGTTGGTGAGTGAGTGATGATGAGGCATCACGCATCACGTCTCTTAAGTATCTTTGTATATATCCTCGAGTACAGCAGTCAGAGTAAGACACCGGAATTGGTAGGTGCGATAAGATGTTTTGTATTGTATGCTTGTAATAGGTAGGTGCGTAACCAAAATAGAAGAAGAGGCTTTAAGAAATAGGCCAAGCACGGCTTAACCTAGGACGATGCGAACCGAAACTCCAATCCAATAATACCTATTATTATCTACTAGAAAACCAATGCGCATTTATCATTTCTCTCTCTCTCTTGTGATTGCTGTAGGTAACTACCTAACCTAGTACAACAGTAAGTAAGAGTGTACTTACCTTATCCAACCGCAACGGCTCTTGACATTGACGTATGCCCCCCCAAGGTAGACATACGCAATGCAGTTCGGTCTTCTCCGGACCGGATACCTAGACCATAATTGATTATCCACACCTCGGGTTCTGGAACCTAAGACTAGACGCTTGGTATTATCAAGTTGTCAGGCCCCCACACCCCCCCATAAGCCGTCGTTTGTGCCGATTTTCCCGGACCGCAGCAATGCAGCATGCAACCCCCTCGTGCCGGTAGCCAGGTGGGTTTCTTTAAATCTTTCAACGGTTCTGGGGTTAAAGGCACCTACACCGACTTCCCTACTCGTACGAGTAATAAGTTAGAACTCACGTCTGCATGTAGGTACTCGTACCAATATATACAAGGAATGGAATTCGGCTAACCGGCCGTTGAAAAATTGACTGCGAGTATATATATAATATCATGCAGGACTTTTTCCCTCGTCGCTTCGCTAAGTTCTAACAAACAAACTCCACACGTACCTAACTCGTAATAAGGTAGCTGATCTGGTGCAGAGCCGACGACTAGGACGTTTCTACGAGTACGAGTACTCATGGGTGAAAATAAGCCCAAGTCATCCGTTGCTCGTCAGAATGGAGTTTGTGTCCCCTATATGAATTAGCCGCCCCTTCGCTCGCTTGATCTGCGAGAAGTGCATCGGGCCTATAATGGTCACGGGTTCATCAGGTACGTGGTTTATGGTCTGAAAAGTGGAAGATGTCTCATGTCCATAGTGGACACATCTTGAGTAGTTGGACGAGTCGACTGGTCAGGTTCTACGACGTCGTTGAAAAGTCGTTGAATTCACATTCGAGTCTACGTACGATGGTTCCGGGTACAGACAAGTGGTGTTTTGCAACTACCTACTTACTAAAGCAGGGAGCTCCGGAGTATGGTATAATGACGCGTAAACACTCACTTTAACTTGAGCGTCCAACTAGAGTTGCTTCTGAGATGTCTGATCCGAGGTGCTCGCTTCACTTGAAAACATATATTCTTGTTTTTACAAGCTCTAAACATATAGCAGAGTCCGTAGTAAAGTAGATTTCAAAGAAAATGGTATAGACGTTTATCATGCCACAGTCGCTTTTAGTTCTACAAGTAACTCACCCTGTTGGCGGTAGCTCCGGGTATCTTACAAACTCTCTCGCCAACGAATTCTAGGTGTATATCTCTTTCTCTCTTTTAATGTCACTCCATTGTGCTGACATCCGTCTCTTCTACGCGCCACATATACCACATAAATAAGCTTCTATACGGTTTGAACCGCTCCGATAGCTCCTTCATATCCGCTTCGCTCATGTACTTCCACTTCCCACCCTTGCCCTTGAGCTTGGACACATCGCGGCCAACAAACGCGGCACAGCCACGCTGGACCCCTAGATCCCCTAGCGAGAAAACATCCAGCCTCTTGAGCGCGAAGCACGCAAACATCTCGACGGACCAGAGCCCTAGGCCGCGCACGGCGGTAAGCCGTTGTATAATCTCCTCGTAGGGGGCGTCGGCGAGGATCTGCGCCGAAAGCTCGCCGCTGACAAACTTCTCCGCCAGTCCGGTCACATACTCGGCTTTGCGCTGCGAGAGCCCCGCAGTCCGTAATTTCTCCAGGGCCATAGCAGCGACCTGCGAAGGGTGCGGGAACCGAACATCACTTGCGTACCCGTCCTGGTCATCTTCGGGGACATCGCCGTCTTCGCCCCCGTGGAAGAGGTTGATGAAGCGCTTCTTGATCGCCTTTGCCGCGGCGCCTGACACCTGTTGCGAGATGATACTGCTGCATAGCGATTCGAAAGGGTCGATTTGCTCCGCCAGACCCTCGGGTGAGAAGATCCGGCAATGATTCTTCTCCACTAGTGGCCGCATCCGGGGGTCCACGGCGATTAGATGCCGGTTCGCCTCTTCCAGGATGCTGGGTCCAGCCGTCACGGGTCGTTTCGAGGGGGACGCCGAGCGAGAGCGCGCCCGTGCCCGCGCCTTCACTATGCGCGATGTCTCGGGCGACACAAGCGTGGCGAGTGTGGCGTTTGTGTCCGCGAGGCGGTCCACGGCTGCAGCTCGCGGCTTCCTCTTGGTCAGCGGTGTCGCCGGGCCAGGATCGCCCACCGCGGCCGGTTCCGCTATCAGTTTCGCATTGCTTGGTGTTGGTGTAGCCGGAGGTGGTGTACTGGCCTTTTGCGCACGCCGCTTGTTGGGTGTCGCTGGGGCTTCCCCATTCGCCGTATTCGGCGCGGCATCTGTCGTCACTTTCCTCTTGCGACCTCTCTGTTTCGGAGGTGAAGGCGGGGGTGGTGCCATGGTCTCCGAAGGCGATGACGTCTTGGTATCCTTTTCGGACGCGGCTATTAAGCGCGCCGATCGTCTCGTCGACATGTTTGCTCTCGGTTTGAAGCTTGGCTTTTTGGTATTGCTTGAAACAAAGGCAAGAGCCAGCCGACTATCCAAGTGAGTTGCGGAGGTAGTCACACGTTCGGTCTTATAGAACAATGCGCTTGGTACTCGTAGCTGAGGGTACCAGTTGCGGAAGGCTCGACCAACGCCCGTAAATGATGTCGCAAACCACCCAATCCGAGGTCTGTATCGCATCAAGTGATTACTGCCGGGAGCATCAGGTAATGTATATGATCAAGGCGGTTTATATGAAGGCGCAACTAATAAAATACAATTGACCAAAGTGACGAAATTCAGGCGAGGCCAAGAGGAGATCAACCCCCAATGCGGCTCCTTGACAACAGATGAGTACGTAAACTGATGCTCAAGGGAATGACGTATGTGTAAACGAGATTTAGGAAAGAACAGCAGAAGACGCTGCCACTGGTGGTACAAAGTAAATATGGAGGATACACCTTTTCTGATGCTAAAAGGCTTTCATTAAGCAGATTCCTGATAACTTTAAGAATAGTGAGATGTTACTCATCAATGTTTGTTGTGAGCACTAGCTACATACATGTAGCTGAGCTCGACAACTCCGTACTCCGCGCCCTTGATAACCTCTGCCGCCTGGCGAGCGCCAACCTGAATGGGAAACGCTGGAAGGCACCAAGAGGCCAGCGACTGCCATTCCAGTCTTCGCACGTGATGTCGATGACCTTTCAACCCATTGCTTCTATCGTTATCGTTATGTCAGACTCAATACATTGCCATTGAAATGTGAATCTCAAATTCTATTTAATATTTGTAGGGACGACTTATAGATGACTAAGTATACATAATAAGTGCTTATGTAACTATGTACACGTATACGTAAATGCACAAAATTCCACTACTTCCAAACTTAGTTGTAAAAATTGGCATACTGCCCATGTAATCTGTATTGGATGAATACGAGAAAATGGGTTACATCCCTACAAATTCATGCATAACGGTCACCATGCAATGCTACGGTTATATCGCCCGGATTTGGATAGTATTGTCTCGAATTTCTGCCGCAATTTGTAGTCAACGTTAGTTACAAGCAGTTCTGTCGCCCATGTACTCAGATATCTAAACAATAATGGCTTCATCAATAACTCAAGATACTGTTTGTCAGTGAGGGGAGTTTACCCCTGACAAGCGTGGCGATAGAGAATTGTGAGATCTTTGATCATATTTGGGTTGGTGGTGCAACCCCTTTTCCATTTCTGCTAATTATCACCCGCAGGACAAGTACCTGTGCTCTGGCCAGTTCAACGCGCCTGGAGAACCGTACCTAATACCTACCTTAATGCCAGATTACTTTACGTGCAGTGGTTTAACAGGACATGCGGGATAACCCCAGCAACCGAAATGCCATTAGAAACTCCCATTTATTCATATCTGACACGTGCTTCTAGGGAGGCTATTGCTAAGAGAATGTTGCTGTTGTCTGCACTTATTGAATTGCATCAAAATTCGGTCTCTTCATTTGCTTGGATTAGGTAGAATTTTTCAAAATCCGATGTTTTATCTGAATGTACTCGTAGGTAACAATTACCTACGAGGTCACCTACGAGTACATGTATGTACCTCAGGATGAGGATCGGTAGTTGCTATTATCGCATGATTACACGTACACCTACGGTGCAGGATCCTTGCCTAGTGTTATTTAGGGGCAGAGCGTTCCGGAGTTAATATCTTGGAGAGAGCGCCTCGAATCTCGTCCGTTCTTCTGAACAACCTGACAACGTATGGCGCAACTGATGCAACTTTTGGGGAAACTGCCTCCTCATGAAGTCTTGTAAATGTACCCTTCGAAGTTCGAACATGGAGAGAGGGTCTGTGAAGTAGTACCTAGGCCAGGTATCTTTTACATGGGCTAATGGACGCCGCCTTCCTTTGCACTACTCCATTGGTAGGTGGACTACGCAGTCCTGGTCCTAGGTAGGGGTAACAAGGGAAAATCTTGGTGAAATATCCTGGGTTTACTTGTACGATACGAGTACTGAGTTGAGGAAGCAAGTACCTACCTGGCACCCTGGCTCATAATAGATGCTAAGACTCGGGTGTATATATCGTTGATAAGCCGGAGCTTTTCGTGTTTAATGCACGTTCAAATTAGTTCGGTCAACTAAGGTACGAGTAGGTACATAACGCGGAGACTGCAAAGCCACAAGAGATACGTGATGTGCCTCGCTCTTTTATAATCGTCGTTTCCATAGAAGTTAGCAATCGCTTAATGGCCTGAATAGCCTAGGCCAGGTAGGTGTGGTACTTGTTTGACCACCTATTCAATTTGTTTGACCCCAATGATGAGCCACCAGGATTATGCCAAACTTTTACATACCCAGCTAGACCTTACTCGTATAACAGCATCCCAAACCGCAAAGCCTCCTTTTTGCCCAATCACCACATTCCTATCCGACAGGCGCGTGTAAGATTTTGCCGCTTCACTTACCCTATATTCCGTGCGCAGTAGCGTCTTGTGTCAGCGGGCAATTTTATAGGCCTAATGGGACAGGCACAGCTATCTCGTTGCACCTTGTCGACCGAACTAAGCTGGCGACGTTCCTACCAGCCTACCCGTAATTCGCCCGTTGTCTAATTGTTTTGTATTCTTCCTCCCAGGCCGACTTGGATCCTGCTTCGAGTGCGTACCTAATACGACGATTGATCCGAAAATAAAATAATTTACGCTGTTATAGTCCTTGAGGAACTCGATTAATTACCGGACCTTGTTTGCTGTACGATAACCTACGCGGCCGCCGTTAGGGTCACCGTGCGCCAGATCCTTGCCTTGCCCTTCCCCTATCAGCCTACCACCCCAACGAGACCCAGACCCGAGCCATCGTTTCCGCCCTTACCGATTTTACCGTATCCCGCCGCGTTGAACGAGCCGTATCCCTCCGTCGACCTCGACCACGCGCCGCACCGCACCTGGCTTCTGTCTTCACGCGTGTCCGTATCGGTGCCGAGGGCACCCGAAGACTCCGTCATGCTCGTTCCCAAGGGTGGCATCACCTGGAAGTCTGCTAGAGGGCAGCTTCCCCCGACCCGAGCCATATGGCTATTCCTAACAAAGACTCGTGTTCTGGCGACTATCGCCCTTGCCGGCGTGGTCTTGTTATTATGGCGTAGTATCCGGGACACGACTGGTGAGATACAGAAGTATGATTCGCCTATCTTATTACTGTCGCGCTTGCGACTTGGCTTGGCCGTACGACGTGTTCTATGCTGACCTTTGCTGCTCCATAGCTTTTACTGCTGGGGGCCATCCAAACCTCCCATGGAAATGTCCCTTAACGAGCAGCAGGCGTGGAATGCTCATATGCACACGCCTGTCATCTTCAACCACCATGCCCCAGTGACTGTCAATGACAGCACGATACAACATATCGATCTCAACGTGGTCCACTCTACACGCCAAGCCATCGACAACGAGGAGCGTGTCCTCATTCTCACGCCTCTGAAAGATGCGTCGCCTTACCTCGACAAGTACTTTGACCTCTTAGTCCAGTTGACATATCCGCATCACCTTATCGATCTCGGCTTTCTCGTCGGAGATTCCACCGACGACACCTTGGCGGTGTTGGCTCGGGAACTAGATCGCATCCAGAAGCAACATGGCCAAGTCCCGTTCAACAGTGCTACCATTGTTGAGAAAGACTTTGGGAACATTATCGGCCAAGATGTTGAGAACCGTCACAGCTTCGCAGCCCAAGGCCCGCGACGGAAGGCCATGGGACGCGCCAGGAATTATCTTCTCGCTTCGACCATGAAACCCGAGCACTCATGGGTCTACTGGCGGGATGTCGATATTGTGGAGAGCCCGCCAAAGATTCTGGAGGATTTTATTTCGCGAGATCGGGACATTCTCGTTCCTAGTATGTCACTTCGGCCGTGGCGCATCTGGTCCTGGGCTAACGGGTGACAGATATTTGGTTCCACCGGTTCGAGAACGGAGTGGATATCGAGGGTAGATGTGAGTATCCTCAAAGTGCAACAAACTTGTCGCGCTACATGTACTGATCCGGGTGCCACAACAGTCGACTACAACTCCTGGATTGAATCTGAGAAAGCATTGAAACTCGCCAGTAAACTTGATAAGGATGTCGTCCTAGCCGAAGGTACGCACTCGACCCCGGCCGCTTCCAACCCCGGTGCGCCGCTAACGAGTGCAATTCTTATTCTAGGTTATAAACAATATGACACGGGCAGGACTTACATGGCTCTCATGGGCGACCGAAATGCCGACCCATTCGAGGAAATTCAGTTGGATGGTATTGGTGGGGTCAACATCTTGGTGAAAGCTGATGTTCACCGATCAGGTTTGTCATACCCTTAAACAGGATGAGCTGCTAGATATTCACGGCTAACCTCGCTTGTTAGGCGTCAACTTCCCTAGTTATGCCTTTGAGAACCAAGCCGAAACCGAAGGCTTCGCCAAAATGGCTAAAAGAGCGGGCTATGAGGTCATTGGCCTACCCAACTACGTAGTATGGCATATCGACACAGAAGAGAAGCCAGGGAACGCCTGATCGACTGGGACGTCTCTCCTGTTGACATAATTTTGTTATCCCGGACGCTAAGAACCGTCCGAGGAAGTTCATATTCGCCAGATTCCAGAAATATACTTACTACTGTATGAGAAGCCGTGGTACGCCGCACAGCAGCGCCGGCCACGACGCTTTTCGGCTTAATGTTAAATAAGGAGTTGGGGAATGGCTGGGGGTTAACGTCTCTTGACTTGGTTTTGCTACAACATGCATCGACGGATGGATCGGGTCTAAGCTTTGTAGGCAAAGTGACTGGATAGAACTACGGCATGCGAAAATAATACTCTTCCGACCTGATCCAACGCACGTTTTTTCGATTCAAAAGCTTGAGTAGAGACGCTCGGCAGTACGATCTGCAGGCGCTTGCTTTTCTCGCTACCATTACTGATCAGTTATGGGTTGACTCTGGCCGGGCGGTTGGCAAGAGTTAATGTGTTGCTGAGAGGAGCTCCGAATCGTCTTTCCGCATCTTAAAAGCCCACCACCCACCACCCACCGCCTGTTTCATACTTATAATGGTAGCGCCGCGGAATGTACAAGATAGCCCTGGCTTAGAAGAAAAAAAAGCGAGTTGAGAAGTATATTACCTTTTGTTCATAATTGTTGTCCAGTCTACTGTGCGTAAGTAAGATGGCGTATAAGGCGGAGTAGATAAAGATGAGTCGCCTTGTTTTTGCTGAAGACTGATATTTATACTCATAGTAAGAGGTTACCCTTGATCATCTACTGCTGGTTACGGTATTCTGTCTTCAGGGTCGAGATTTTGTACATCGTGGAAGGAGGACACGTGGAATCTGAACAGTGGTCAGCCGGGTTGTGCCTGTTCATGCCTCTTGCAGCCGTGATTCGATCTGTTCCGGGAGGGTATTTTGTCTTATAATAACATATCGAATAATATAGATCGGGACGTGCTACAAAATTACCCGAACGCTTTGGACCTTAGCAACGGCGCAATCGTGCACTTCCAATATGGGTCCACGGCCCCGAGCCGATTCTTGATGATTGTGGCACCACAGCAGACACAGGGTAATATATGACCAGAGAGAAAGTGAAATGGCGGGCAGAGATGGGTTTTAACAGTACAAAAAAGTAGCCTTCCATCTATTTTACTTCATCTCGTTCTCTAATGCAGGATGATTGAACAGGTAGTTTTGTACAAGTATCCGGTATTCTCCGCCTCCTGGCTCCTTCACAACGCTGGATGAACCGGAAAAATCCCCTTTGCCCTTAATTTTCGTATATCATTAGACTTAGTGGGGCTTGATGACAGACAACGAGTCGAGAGCGGCCTTCTCAGCCTCTTGGGCCCGGACCTGGGCAAGGATGGGAGTTAGGTAGGGGACATCCTGTATTGATTGCGTTAGCAAGGTTTTATTCTTTTACTCTGAAACAGTGCTATATCCGCAAGACCATGTAAAAACTGCCGCCGGAATCGTCGGGGGTTGTTGCGAGCTCCATGGGTGGCGAAACGGGTTTGTTCGTATACGTACCTCCTCGGGCTTTGTCCACTGATCCTTGGGTAGTAGCTTGTGGGAGACGCTGCACTGCACGGCGCGGCGAATGCGGTAGACGCGGTCGTAAGCCTCTTGGGGAGGAAGACGCGATAGAGCCTTGAGGACCTCCTCGTTCTCCTCGATCAGAAGGTCGTCGGCACTAATAGACAAAAACGAAAACCAGTTAGTCAATTTTCGAACCCTTTCCTCGTAAACCCATGGGCAATTGTGTCAGGAAGCAGCGAGTTTTGGAATCAATTGGCGTGTTATATTTTATCGCGAAGCTCGGGATAAGCCCGATTGATCATCTGGGACTCTGTCGGCAGGAGTGGTACGAGATGACATATAGTAGAAGGTTGTCACGAACCGAAGACCGAGCTGGCGGTAGCCGGCAGTGTTGGAATACCACTCAGCGACGGGCTGCAGGAGGCTGCGCAGCCAGGGGCGCTTTATGACGAAGGGGGCGAGACTCGGGTACGACATGGTGTCTGGACGGCGTTGGTAGTCGGACTTTGAGGAGGGAAGCTTTGTTGCTAATCGAGCTTGTCGGGCAAAGGTCGAAGGGTCGTCGTTTCGGGTTGCATGCACGACAAAATCGCTCCATTGCAGTGAGTAGCTAGCTGGGAGACAGAGGTCATGTGACCTTGGTTTACACGGTTAAAGACATATGGAAGTCCATTATGATGTATTATGTATCTATCCATGGTACGGCGGGGATTGGCGATCAACAACGAGCTGCCCTGTGATACCGAGAGACTCCCACTGACATTGAAGTTGACATGGCGGATATGTGAGGATACCTACCTTAATAGACTGAACAAGATAGTACGACACTATCTTGTACGCGCGTCCCTGTCGGTTCGAACTTATTTGAGTATACGCGTACCACCTCAGTCCCATGTTCTAACGTCCTCCTCTTTCTCATCTGCCTTTCTATCATCGACGTAACCAATAGAACCGACGCAAGGCTAAAAGTAGGTAAGGGTAGCCAGTCGAGATTCATTATTAACCATGTCAACTTGGTTGTCGTTCTTAGTGATATCGGTTGAATTAAATCATGTCGCTTTTCTCGGCCTACGTTGATCAGCACATGCTTGTGCTGGCCTACAGTGTTTGTGGATAGTTACAGCTACCTATGGAGCAATAGTAGGCTTACCGTAGATTCGGTAGGTAGGTAGATACTGATATCAACTACGTCAGTGTCTTGATCTCCAGGCATATCTATCTGCATATCCCGGCCACAAGGTAATCTACGTTAGCTTGCCTCAAGTGCTTTTATAAGGCGTGAAACGGGGACAAAACAAAGAGAGAGTGTTTCAATTGAATGTCTAGATTGTCTATCTATTCTGAAAGCCGGTAGCCAGTTTACACCGTTTTCTTCTGTTGGCTACACCCAATTTCCAAAACGGCGTTATCCGTGGTATCACCCTGTTACCTCTCCCGTCATTGAAAACTTGTCGTCGTAATCTCGGAGTGGCGGTATACGAGTACGCCGAATTGGTCACTCGAGGCCGACAGCTTAAAGGCTCAAAAATACTTACCGGGGGCCGTCCTCTTCCGATATCTGCAACCCCCGCGGGAGATCGAGCAGTGAGATCCCCGTATTTGAGTCACATTTTCTCTTCCTAACTTTCTTGTATTTAATAATTCAAGCAGTCCCTTCAAGACTGGAAAGTGCATGCACACGTCAAGTCTATTTGACCAGGCAAGCGCGTTATTAGATGCTTCATACCGGACTAGCCTACACCTAGGGTGCTGTATTCGACTTAGCCAACATTGATTAGCACCGGTGGTCTCTCTCACCCTGCGCTACTATCAACAGTGCTTATTAGGTATTACCTACTACCTTGCCTTATCCACACCAAGTCCTCTTATCGCCAACTCCCCCTTGTCTTTCGCTGCGAACCTAAACTCAATCACTCATTCCGTTACTTTGCCGAGCTCTTTCTCTTCTCCCATACACTTCGATTTCCCACCCTAACCCAGCGCATACCGCCACCTCGTATGAGCAAGCGGACGACTGACCGACCGACCGATCCGTCCGTACCACCGTCCGAGGTTCTTACTGAGCGAATGCCGATGGCATGCGATAGGCCGTAGCCATTGTGTCGACGGTGCACTTGCGAGGGTTGTTCCCCGCACACCGCGCGAGCACATACGTAAACAGTATATCTCGCATACGAGGAGAGGTCATTAGTTTTGTCACTTGATTTTGTTATTGCTGCGCATATAACAAGCCCGTTAGATCGCCCACCAAGCTCCTTACTCCGCACATCCGTTCTCGCTCTGCCGATCGAATTCAACTTTACACAAGCGTTTCAAGAGGGCCTCTGCTCCGACTACCAACTTTATCAAGACCTTAATTGCCGTGGAAGAGAAGAAGACGACGACGACGACGATAACAAGCACGAGCACAACTTCAGCTCTGCATAATCCAAGGGATGTCTCAAGGCGGTGCAGCCGAGAGCCGTCGCCAAGGATCTTCGTCTTCCACTACACCGCCGGAATATGGGGGCCTCGCCCATCGATCCCACCCTACAGCTGTCTACGCCGAGTCCTCGGAAAACTCTCACATATCACGGAGTGACCAGCCGATTGCGCCGTCCGGATCTCCGATAGTTACCATGGATTTCCACCCGTCCCAAGGATCGACGTCACTCGAGAGATGGGCGTCAGCCGCCTCTGACTCCCAATTCAATGCATTAGCCGGTGCTGTGGGTGGCTTTACCTCTGGAGTCGTTACCTGCCCATTGGACGTCATAAAGACCAAGCTCCAAGCTCAGGGCGGGTTTCTGCCCGTGTCCAAAGGGCGCCATGTCGGTCATCACAAGGTCTACTCGGGGCTGATTGGAACGGGGGGGACTATATGGACAGAAGAGGGCATTCGAGGCCTATACCGGGGCCTGGGTCCCATTGTGCTGGGGTACTTACCGACCTGGGCGGTTTGGTTCACCGTCTACAATAAAAGTAAAGTATATATGGCCGAACATAATGGTGAGTTATTTAAAATGAGGAAGCAAAAGCTCAACACTAATATTGCCAATACGGACAGTGCGCAATCAGTTTGCCATAAACTTTTGGTCATCGATAATTGCCGGAGCCAGCAGCACGATAGTGACAAATCCCATCTGGGTCATCAAGACGAGGCTAATGTCCCAGTCTGCGCGTGGTTACAATAGAGAGATGTCGGTATTTCCGAGGTCAGGTAACACCCCAACCTCGAGACCGACGATCCATTCGCCCTGGCATTATCACTCGACACTCGATGCTGCGCGTAAAATGTACTCGTCCGAAGGCATCTTATCCTTCTATTCCGGCCTTACACCTGCCCTTCTGGGCTTGACGCACGTTGCTGTGCAGTTTCCCGCCTACGAATTCCTGAGGAAGAAGTTCACGGGTCAGAGCATGGGCCAGATGGGTGATTCTGGTGCTGGTGAACAAAACCAATGGCTTGGGGTGCTATCAGCTTCGATATTATCGAAGATTCTAGCGAGCTCGGCCACGTACCCGCACGAGGTAATCCGTACCAGGCTACAGACGCAGCGGCGGCCAACTCCTGGGGTTGAATATCTCCAAGGATTGGGCGTTTCGGTACCCGACTCTGGAGAAGGGTCTCAATTGGTCAAGGGGCCGAAAGTAGCCCCCCCCGAGCCCAAATATAAAGGTGTGGTGATGACATTCCGCACAATTCTGAGAGAAGAGGGTTGGAGGGCGTTCTATGCGGGCATGGGCGTGAACATGATGAGAGCTGTGCCCGCAGCCACAGTCACCATGATGACCTACGAATATGTCATGAAGACTTTCCACCATGCTCAGTCCGAAGGCAAACGCAAGAACTCGGACGGAAGCAACGGCCACGCCATACCCGAACCCTGATCCATCAGCCACTGGAGCCCTCGGTCACAAATAGTGTAAAAGGTCGCATATATGTATCCACACACACTCCATCTTTGTACAAAACACCACGTATACGTACGCGGTACCCCTTTCTAGCATCTTGGGAAAGAGGCATCATGTTCAGACTCACGGCTAAGCCTTGAGCCCCGAGTCAACTGAATTTAAAGGACCTTGAAGGACCTGGGTTGTTGGAGGTCGGCGTTATGTCCAAGTCTCGACGTTCTACCCCCATTCTTTGTAGGTATAGACGCAATATACAGACAGCGAGCGCGAAAGAGTAAATTTAAAATAAACAAGATTCTTATATAACTACCACTGTCGAATGATGTTTGTATGTGCATCTTTTGTTAGAAGGGTTTCTGGCGAGTTTCGGGGCTGGGGTAATACATATTTGATACAGAGCCAGAAAAACGACTTATACACCAAGAAATACTAGATGTCTTATAATCGGATAGATCGGTCAAACAGGTTTCCCCCAAGTTGTCTATCTCTATAGTTATCGGTGAACTATCTAGGGAAAGACTATCCAGGCCGAGTAAAGTCCTAGTCAGCCGTAGTCCGTCCTTTTGACCTCTGTGTAGGTTTATTGTTCTCGATTCCATACCTCTTGTTCGAGGTGGGATTAGACGGCTAATGTTGTTAAAGTAGGTAGGTAGACAAGCCTAGTTAGGTTTACCTTTGTACCTGACGGCCTTCATCCAAGTTAGGGGGGTTCGAAACGAGACTATCTAGATAAGTACCTAGTGGTGATACAGGTATTCTGTCCTATGAATAATGTTGATAGCTTCCTAGGTAGGGATAACCTACTACTTGTACGGTACGTAGGTAAAAGTATATACTTGAAAGATGAACAGTTCGCCGAGGTAGGTAAGTACTTTAGTAATGGGGACGACTCATCCAGGTAGCCGCCTACTAGGTAATTACATTGTCTGGCTTACTTATAGCGCACCCGAAGGTCGAGGTTGGGGATTTTCATCCTTACTTCTCAGATACCAAAAAAAATTAAAAAGGGTCAGGAGAAATAAGATAAGATGACTATTTCGTTGTTGTCCACCCTTGGAGTCTGTCTGATTAGTAGCACGATACTTATATCCTCGCCGTATGAGGTGTGAGCGACTTTGAGTGCGTATACGGTATGAGATACATACATATAACTCCCGTAACTCGAGCCATAGGTATAACCTATCTTAGGTTGTTAGTCGAATATTGGCAGGTCCGCAAGGGAGTCCATTCGTCCGGCTAGATGAGACGGTTGCGTCACCGAGACTGTTATAAGTGCGAAGCCCTCTGCTGACTCATTGTGGCGGTGCGTGCGGCGGTCCAACAGATTCTGCCTCCTCCGACCGCCTTCTTAGTTGCCGGCGCCGGCGCTCCGTTTTTTTTGCAATCGGCGCCTCGACTCCACCAGAGCACCGTATTGAGGAAATCGGAACCGGGATACCCTACTCGTCCTTCTCCGGACGATGCCGTTTCTGCTTCGTTCACCCTCCCATCCCCTCTTCTTTTCGTGAACGCCCTGGGCCCACCGATCCGTCCTTTACCTATGCGGTTACCAAAAGCCCTCGCCAATAGCCAACGTTGGGTTGTGAAGCTAGGGAACGATCCTTCTCCTGCCCTACGCTTGTTCTACTGGTGTAGGAGGGAATCTGCTGCTCTGCCTTTTGTCTATTGAAATTCGAGTGTTGTCCCTCGCTGTTAGATATTTTTCCTACCAGCTGATTCTTGTCTTCATTCCTATCCCTTTTTGAAAATGGCTACCCCTGGTACTGGACATGTATCCTCTACGGATTATTTTACGGCTTCATCCTCCCGTGAAGTAAGTAGGACGATAGCCTAGAAACACTTTGACAAATATGTGTTTGTAGCTGGTCGAAGACAAGCCCTTTATTATTGGCATGAAAGATGATGATTTTTGTTGGATAAAAGAATATCAAAAGTATCCGAATGCTATGTAGTATACACACCAACGCTGCTCCGTCAACTCCTGCCTCCGCCCCGGTACAATAAGAAAAAGACAAGATAGGGGAAATCAGATCAGCAAAAGTACAATATATGGGCCGCCCCTTACCACCACTCTATACTCCACTGGAAATACCATCCCTTCGTTCGCCCGTCCACTTCAAGCGGCAAAGCATATCCTGCCCTGTTCGTCTTCCCGCCATTTTTGGCTACCTACGGCCGTCCGAGCATAGAGAAGATTATCCGGATCATACTTATTCTTGATCTGGCTCAGACGAGCATAGTTCACGCCGTAGAAGGATTCCTGCCAGTCGGCATCGGCAAAATTGGCCTCGTTCAGATAGGACCCGGACCCGGGAGTGACGGCCTTCAGCGCCGGCATGATGGCGTCGGTAAGCTCGTCCTGGCGGGCCGCCATTTCGGATCGCGGGACCGCGAAGTCCCATTCGCCGATGACGATGTAGTAGAGCTCGCTTTGGCGGAACCGCGGCGTGGCCGAGTTTTTCCCCTCGTGATAGGCTGCCCGGGACGTGGCGGTCGCGTCGAGGTCGAACGTCTCCATCGTTACGTAGAAGTGGCCGTTCGCCACCACGTCCCGCACCGTGTCGACGAGGCGCTTGGTCGCCCCCCGCGAGGCTAGCACCGACTTGGGCACGAGCCGGCCTCCCGTCAGCTGCGTGACTGCGAACGAGCCATAAGGGTACGGGCCCAGGTAGTGGGCCAGATGGTCGTAATAGTTGTCGAAGCTCGTGTAGCTGACGTTGTACGGGATCTTCTGCCTGTCGAGCTGCTTGATGAAGGGGGAAAGGTGGGCTCTCACCTCGGCGGCCGTCTTGTCGGGGGATGTGGCGGCAAACATGGTCAAGGCGTCGTTATTTATGAGACTGGTTGCGACGGTCCCGTCGCTTGCGAAGTCGGGGATGAAGGTGTGAAAGGCCGTCACGGCTCCCCAGTACGTCTCTGGGGCTAACCCCTGCGACGGCACGATGAGTTGAGCGCCACCGACGGGGCCGTCAGGGTGAACCTTGGCTGTCATGGAGAGGACAACGCCCCATGTGCTCCCGCCACCGCCAGTCAATGCCCAGTACAGGTCTGCGTACTTCCCTTGGGGCTTCGCGACGACGTGCTTGCCCTGGGGCGTCACGACTTCCCACTCGAGCACATTATCCGCTGCTAAGCCGTAGTGTCCCATCAGGGGGGAATGTCCGCCGCCGGTAGTGAAGCCACCGGCGACACCGACGGTAGGACTGGAGCCACCTACGATGCGCACGTTGTATCGGTGAGCGATTGCCGCAGCCTCGCTGTTGACGAGCCCTGCGCTTAGCTTCATGGCGGGACCCCTGTAGTCCCTGCTTCCAAAGTGAGGGATGAAGGAGGCCGCCTTCAAGTTGGCCATCCAGAGTTCTAGTGCTCCTTTGCCAGAGGATTTACCCAGGAAGCTGGGGTAGGTCAGGTCAGGTCAGCTAACCTAGGTTAAGCGTCTCTAGGAATGAATAGGGCAAGACAAGACTGGGAACTAGGTAGATAACTACTTACTCTTGGCCCGTGTTCTTGATGACCAACCGGATGTTGTGTTTCCGCACAAAGTTCAGTCCGGCGACGATATCGTCTGCTCCCGTCACGTTGATCGAGTACGGCGGGTAGTTTCCCAGTTCGCAAGGCGCCCCTTGCGATGTGAAAGGGTCGCAAGATTGGTTTTGGAAATATGGAGCAACGAAGTCGCCCGGCGCAAAGATGCTGTTTTTACACACACACGCGCGCGAAATATCTTAGCGGGGAGTTCTTATTTACCAGTGCAAGTCAAGTCTTGCTGACAAGGAAGGAAAAAGAGAATAACTTACTGCGTCTCCGGCCGACCCCAATTTGTCCTTAGCGAACTGCAAGTATCTTCCTCAAGGTGAGGCACGTGACAGACGTGAGCAATCGGCACGGTCGAGATTAACCTGCCATGCACCGTCTTGTTTAAAGAAGACCAGTCTGCGGAAGAAGGCCAGCAAGAGTCGCCGGGTATGCAACGACATCGGCCCCGGTCTAGTGAGAGGTCGCTACGTCTCGCGTGGGAGAGACCATCATCGTCATCGTCACCACGTGGTCTCTGGCTGGGGACATAGCCGGAGACCAAGACGCTGCTTAGTAAAAAGAGGACGGGAAGAAGAAGAAAAATCATTGTTACTCGAGGGGTTTTTGCAATACTACTTACTCTGCCGCGTAAGTTGATTCGTTGGACTTTGAACACAGGAAGTTGTTGTACCTAGTCTACAGAGCAATGTCAAAAACCCCGTTATATGTCTCGGACTCGAGGGTTGTTATATAGGACGACGAAAAACAAAAACGATCCCTCCTAATGATTTTCGACAAAATCATCTCAGCTCCTTTGGATTTATTTTCAGCCCCGGCCCTTTTTACGCCTCGTTTCGCACGTGGGAAGTCATGTAGGATTCTACCCATGCCTCAGCTGGGGCTTATTAGGCTCCCAAAACAAAAAAAAACGTTTTTATGTCGTATTGATGTGGAACAATAATAGATCTAGATAGGTCAAAGTTACCTTACACACACCATGTCACCCTTGTGGTAGGTCTACTCACCCTCGCTTAGGTAGGTACTTTACTCATCGTTGCCTTGGTGCCTGCCTAGTAGTACCTACATACCTAAGGTTACTTTAAACAGACAACACCCTCAAAGGTACATTTTACACAAGGCAGATATAACATCAGATTAGGGAACATACCGGCCCCCATGACGGCGAGAACTTCTCCTGGCTTTCTCCTCGTTAGGGAAAAAACTACCTCCTTACCTACCTAAATCTTATCCATCTCTGGCGGAATAAAATAGAATAGAATAGAATAGCTTGGCCCTCTGAATAATACAGACTGATATAAAGAACAACACGACATCATACATGCTATCAATCAATCAAAATGATACATTCCTTTCCCACGTGGAACTGGGCTACCTACAGGGCTAGGTACCGATAGTTCGGGGTTAACCGCCGAGAAGAAACTTTTGAAGCATCAAATCGAACTGAACATGGGGGGGGGGATCCTCAGCTACCTACAGCATAATACTATTTTAAGAAGGGGCCTTTCTTTCCACGGCTTATACCTACCTACCTATTACCTACCTTCTCGTTTATAGGCTGGGCTGGGCTCCCCCCCCCCGCTCCCAGATCTTTACCATGTGACTCAGGCTACCTACGTACGCCGCGTAGATAGATATAGATATACCTAGGTTAGCAAGCTAGGACCCATTTTGCGCAGCGCAGCCGCAGCCCAACTTGTTGGCGGGCTTACCTGAGGTATAAAAAAAATACCTAGCCTAGGTTAGATACTTACTTACACAACATGCAAGCTCCGCAAAAGCTGATACGTAAGGTAGGTAGGTAATTCTTTAGCTAGGTAAGTACTTAAGGTAGGGTGCAGTCTAGACCCTCCTCGCCCGGAAGAGATCTCACGATCTCACCCTGCTAAAAGCTGACTGGTGTTGTTTTCGCTCACAGATATGTAAGGTAGGTTATGTTGGTATTTACTATAATTACACATTGTTTGCTGGGCGGTATTTTTGCTGGTCTTTTTCCGGATATGGTTGGTGTTTGTTATACCCGCCCCCTTTTAACGAGTCTCGAATAGGGGGGGGGGGGGGGGGGAAGAGGGGAGGTTTTACATGGCCTAGAACCCAAGCGCCTCCTGAAGGATTTAGAAATGGGAGGATGGATTTATGTGGGTGGTCTACATCTATTACCACATAACCGAGATTTGTATCATCTTGGGAACCAAGGGAGATCGTTAGTTTATTTTTCTTCTTCTTCCTCCTTCTTCTTCTTCTCCTGATTTGGCGTGCCGCGAGGTTGTTTATATATCAACAAGTGGACAAGGTAGTCTGATAGGTATATGTATATCAAAACAGCACCCCCCCATATGTAGGTATCGACTTCAACCAAAAAAAAAAAAGACGAGAATATGAAAAAAGCTTTTCCCCATCTTGTTCTTACCTAGTGGGTTAAGACTTTCCTCAGACATAATTCTTAACCTTCACCCTGACGCCCTTCGTCCCGGGCTTGGCTCGAGGTACGAAACTATCATAGTAGCAGTCGACCGCGTCTCGCCCCGTCTCGAACAGCTCACATTCGAACCTCCTGAAGAAGGTGGCAAAACCGATGTAGAGATCGGCATAGGCCAATTGCATCCCCACGCAACTCCTCGTGCCGCGGCCAAAGGCGACGAGGTAGGTAGACAAGGGCTTGCCGTCTGGAGCGCGAGGGTTGTTTTCCCAACGCTCGGGACGGAACTCGTGAGGTTCCGGGAAGGCCCAAGGATCATGAGAGGCCGTGTAGTTGTCCATGCTCACGATGGACCTTGCCGGCAGATGGTACTCCCTTTTCTCGGCCGAGTACGTCATCGGGGTCGGTGATCGGCGGGGGATGCGCTGCGGCGTGCCGTACGCGAAACGGAGAGATTCGTTGACGATATAGGTGAGATAGGGGAGCTGCATAAGGACATCTACCTGAGGGATTTCACGGGCGTCTGGAATCGCCTCGTTCAGCTCGCTCTTGAGCCTTTCGAGAATTCTCCGAGTCGAGAGTATATGGTAGCATCCGACTGAGAGACAATAGCTTGTCGTTTCGATGCCTGCGCCGATGACGGCGATGGCTTCGTGCTGGAGACGCTCTGTCCCGAGTTCTTGCGGTGGCAGATCCGACTCGAGCAGGGCGGTGAAAAGAGAGGGCCGTACGGCAAGATTCTTGCCGCCAGACTCGTGGACCTGCTTGGCCCGAAGAATCTGTGTCTTCATTTCTTCATTGAAGGCGTGGACCGAAGCCATTGGCGGGGAGAGGATTGTGACGGCCCAGTCTGGCAGGAGTTTGAACGCCTTGATCATCCAGGGAAACTGGGTGATGAAGTGAACAGGATCGAGCAGATTCACCCTTTTTTTTATATAAAAGGAACCAATATTGTTAGCGCGCATGAACAAGAACACCATGGGAAAAAGGGACACATGCGAGACCTACATGGCGTCAGAGAAATCGGCACGGAATTCGGGTTTCTTGATGAAGTCATAAGATCCTTCTAGACAATACCCTACGACAACATCCCCATTGAAAGCACCCCACATGTTGCTGAGATTCAACACGCTGCCTTCCTGGGTGAACTCGGACTTGACACGCTCACAGAGCTCGTCCATGACCGTTTGGATGTTTGACGAATGATGGGCAATCTTTCGCTTTGAAAAATAGGGGTTTATTGCGGCGCGACGGAGCCGATGAGCCTTGTGTTCCGTCGTGGCAAAGGTGGCCAGCCTGTTGTTGAAACGGTGCTCAAGATGCTTCAGCTTGTCCGAGTGGCGAGAATTCGAGTACAAGGTGTCGTAGAAGCGAATGTCTTGGATGTGAACCTCGTCGGGAGCGATGCGAACAATCGGGCCTGAGCGTGTCAGACAAAAGAAGACTAGGTATGATTGCAACAAACTTACCATACTTCTCATGCCACTTCTGATACTCCCACATGAACTGGCCACCGGATGGTGTGAAGCACTCGTAGTAGGTTTCAACCCATTGTGTGACTGCTGTCAGTTTTGGGCCTGGGATATGGCGCAGCGGATGAAAGAAGAGACGATACACAGCCAGGTAGAGACCGTATAGAAGCCATATGAGGCCGGCGCCGAAGAAGAATTGCGCAGCCGTGAGATGGACTAGACTATTCAATAGTTGAGCCATGTTAACGCGCTTCCCTACACGATTTCCTCTTGTCGACGCGTACTATACTGATGACCCAGAGACCAAAACCAACAAGCGGCGCAGTATATTATCACCACTCTCTTAAGGGCATACGTGCCCCTCTCCTCCCCCTTCCCCTTGCCTGGCTTTCTATCTATAATCGGTAGCAGCTCTAGAGCGAAGATGCTACCGTGATTATTCCGCCGGCCAAGTGAATAATGACCTTGCATTCTAGCTGAATTACCCATGCGATCACGTCGGTGTAGGCAATAGCCTATGTAGGTTACATGGTCTTGAAGCTAACAAGGACAACCTTGGGGAAGGCTAGATAAGGTAAGGCCCTGACACATGATGTATGATTGGAAGCAAGTCAGCCAGCACCTGCCCTAAAAATAAGCTTAATGTTAGGTGAGGTAGTCTAGACTAGGTTTTCAAGGGTCTGCGAGATGCTTACGTTCGACCAATCGCATACGATGCACGTCATCATTGGGGGATTATTAACCTTGCATTAGTGGCGTCGACCGTTATGTACATTATTACATACTCGTATGACAAGGTGTCCCGACAACAAGGGTCGAAAGTCACTTCCAATGGAACCCTGGATTTTCGCCTGTAATAGTAATACCAAGTCTCGAAACGCTTACCAAATCAATACACACAGCATTCTAGGCAAGTAGATTACACGATTACAATGGTCGACATAAAAGAATCATACAGGCGACAAGCATGTAAGATAGATAGGTACATTCCTCAAGTCAGATAATCCAGATATCCGCCTGTACTTTTGTTGATAACGGTAGTTTTCCCTCGGCGTAGGAAGTATCTACTCTAATGTAGGGCCTAGACCATCGGACGGGCCAAGACGGGGCCAAATGTAGTTCCGATTGCCTGCCACCAAAGTCAGGTCGATTCCATACAGTTCTGGGCCTGGCTAGATTAAGTTAGGTTGTGTCCATTTCATCGCAGTTGAAACCAAAAAAAATACAAAGCAAAAGAGTCAAAAACATGCGAGGCTTTACACTGGTTTCCTATCTTTAATCATTTTCTCTTTTTATTAAAAAAAAAAAAAGGGGGAATTAAAATGTCAAGCCGTATTTTGGCAGATAAAATCCGTAACCTATAACCTTGACATCTCCCCCAGGGGTTACGCTCTATTCGAATTTTTAATGTTCCTAAACCTTTTCTTACTCGCGTCAGACACCTCAAGAAAAGCGACGGTCCATCGTTTGGCGTGATTTAGGGGAATATATGCTTCTAAACACTGTAACGTAGGTTAGGTCAGGTAAGGTAAGGTAATATCTCCCATTTTAATGATATGGCCAGGTCACTTGGAACTTTCCAAGGGAAATGGATAGATACCTAAGTAGTTGCCGTACATGCGAGAAGAAAAGTGCTTGTGGACTTTATGTTTATGCGCTTGTTGTTTGTTGTCGCCTCATCGAACAGAATATAGGATGGGAATGCGAGACTCGCAACGATACCGGGTCAGATACGAGTGCGGTGCCATTAAAAACGAACCATCTCGCGTACTAATCATCTAGAGAGTAATACGTATGGATAGGTACCTAGACTACATATGAATTTCTATCTGAAAAGGGGGCTATATACATGTCTTCCACCGTTGCTAAGCCGTTGCCAAACTCACTTTCCTTTCGCAGCAGTCGCCGCCTCTGCCGCTTGAAGCCTTGTGACAATCTTTTCCGCCAGACTCGTCAAAGTCGGCGCACCCGTGATCTCTAAGGTAGTCAGCTCGGCACCGAGTTGGGCGCGCGACCAATTCCTAAACTCGACAGCAGCGAGAGAGTCCAGTCCATAGGCCGAGAGCGGTTTCCCTGATTCGAGAGCTTCCTCGATGCGGAGAGTGACCATGAACTGTTTATTCGCTACTTCTACCGCGAGCGGAAGAGCGGTTGCCATGTCGGCGCCGCTCTTGATCATGAGCTGGAGGGCCTGGATTTCCTTGTTCGAGCCATCCGAGGTGGAAGAGCCTCCTCCACCCGCCGACGCGCCGAAGAGTAGCGAAGAGAAGCGGGCGTCGGTCAGGAGGCGAGATGAGGGCGCTTGTGGTACAGCTATGGATGTAATAAGTTGCGGGACCGAGTCGAGGTTGACGGGCCTGTCGTCCTCCTGCTGCATGATGGAGAATTGTACTATCTTCTGGAACAATCCCTCATTGATGGGGGTCCATGCGGATGTGTCCAGCGCTGCGATGAGCTCGGAATGCTCTGCCATGTAACCCACATCGTCGATGGCGCCGAGGTCGATCGAGTTCGCCTTGAGCCCGAGACCGCGGCGATAGTAGGCAAAGTTATCCAGGAACACGTTACCTGCCGCGTAGTTGGCCTGGGCAGGTTGACCGATAAGGCCCGAGATAGAGGACAGCATGGTGAAGAAATCAAGATCGAGCCCCAGTTCGATGGCCGTGTTATGCAGATTCCACGTGCCTGCTACCTTGCAGCTTGTCGCCATATGATATTCATCAAGTGTCATCGTCTCAAACGGTTTGTCCCGAAGGACCATGGATCCTTGAATCACGCCGGCGACTGGCTTGGAGGCGTTATTGAAAGCGAGGCGGACATCTTGGACTTTCGATACATCGCCGCGTGCGACGTCGACGCTGCAACCGTAGTTTCCGAGGTCTCTCAATATCCCTCGGGACCGCGGGTCGTCGCAGCCACTACGCGACATGATGACGAGGTTGCGTGCTCCGTGACGGGCCATGTCGACAGCAAGTGAGCCGCAAAGACCCTTGAGGCCTCCAACGATGAGGTAGGAGACATCCCCGCGAAGCTCCAATGACCGCAACGCCGGACGAACAGGGACGGCCGGATCCGCCTCGGCATGATCCTTATTGGAGATGATGATTTTGCCGATATGGTTGGCACTGCGCATAAAACGCAATGCAGAGGGAATGTCGTTGTAAGCGAATAGCTTGATGGGCGAGATGGGCTTTACGACACCAGTATTGATCAAGTCCATCATGCGGCGGAAAAGACTATATACGAAGAAGAAAAGGGGGTGTCAGCTGTCTGTCAATAATATTATATATATATAATAATGAGAAAGACAAACGGGAAATAGATTTGGATTACGTACTCTGCGATGACCAGATCACTGACATGCTTGTGGGACATGTCGAAGCACCTGTAGGAGGCATTGCGGGCAAAGGGCTCCATCG
Source organism: Poronia punctata (assembly GCA_022579005.1). Lineage (NCBI taxonomy): Eukaryota > Fungi > Ascomycota > Sordariomycetes > Xylariales > Xylariaceae > Poronia > Poronia punctata. Next base: position 81,723 of record MU401464.1, read on the forward strand.
AAAGAGAGTTACGATCGATGTGGTCCTTCTTGCCCAACTCGACCATGGTACCCCCTTCGGCAATACATCGCCACGAGGCGTCGAGCAGGTCTCCGGTGAGGGAGTTGAGAATGATGTCGACTCCGTAACCCGACGTGTGCTCCATGATAGCCGCCTCGAAACCAGGGTTGCGTGAGTTAAATATGCGATCCCGAGAGATGCCAAAGTTCTCCACGAGGAAGTCTCTCTTCACGTCTTGGCCAACCGTCACGTAGACTTCGGCCCCTACCATTCGGCAGATCTGGATCGAGGCCAGACCGAGGCCACCAGTGGCCGAGTGAATCAACACACGGTCTCCCTTCTTCAGCGAACCCAGGTTGAAGAGACTGTATAATGCCGTGAGATAGACAGAGGGCAAAGTAGCCGCCTCTTCAAACGAAAGCCAGTCTGGGATCCGCACTGTTCGTTCCGTGGTGGCGACGATCCGGTTGGCGAACGTGCCCTTCTCGAAAACGAGAACCCGGTCGCTAATGTTGAACGGCGTGTTGAGATTAGCGCCTACCCTGCGAATCCGTCCGGCACCCTCGAGACCGAGCAAATGTTGGTTCTCGGGCACGATCCCCATGGTGACGGCCACATCCTTGAAGTTCAGGGCAGAGGCAAACAGTTCTACTTCGACAGTATTTTCGGGCAGTGCAAGCTGTTTCGAGTCTACCTCGACGTAATGTAGCGAGTCGATGGAGCCGACGCGTTCTGCAATCATGCGGACAGTCGTCGGAGCCTCGTGCAGACGCATCTCCACAGGTGACGGACCAGTAGTCTTTGCAGCCTCCAGAGCATTGACCGCGTCATCTCCAAGGATGCGGCTGACGTAGAATATGCCCTCCCGTTCAACATACTCGGTGTCAAGGCCGGTAGTGTTTGGCTGCTGTTGCTGCTGGATCACGCGAAGAAGCTTGTCTATGGAAAGGGCAGCAGCAGTAGACTCCCCCTTGGCGGGGTCTTCGATGTCAAGAGTGGTGATTCTCATCGATGGGTCTTCTGTCCTGATGCTTCTGCACAAGCCATGTATCATGGCACCGTCCGGGTTCTGGACCTTCCACTGCGAAGCCCGGCTAACCCACAGAATCCTATTATTCCGCCTCTGGAATAGGCTCTGGAGAGCGGTCCACTGTTCGGGACTCAAAGTGGGCAGTTGAGGAGCTTCAAGCTCGGAGATGACAACAACGGTGGAATTGTCTCGGATCTGGTCCAAAGACTCTGTCGCCGTGAGTTCGCGGACGTCCCAATATTCGCGAGCGGAGAGTTCTCTTGTGATATTGTGACATATCTTCCCAGGGGCCGCAAAGTGGACGATATCGAGTGGTGTGGCTGGTCCTTTCTCGAATGATGATGTTGACCGAATGGTGAGAAGATGTCCGCTGTATACCCAATCAGACTTATTGAGATCCAAGCTCTGGACCTTTTCGAACCCTCCATGTCGGATTGAATCGTCGATAGTGGACGATACGCCATTAGTAGCGTGGCCATTTTGTTCAGGGGAATCCTTTACCATCATTTGTTCAACGAGTAGAACGTGTCCATCATCACTAAGCATCTCTCGCGCACTTTCCAGGAGACCATCGAGATGATTGTCCACCTTGTTATGTAATACTCGGAGGATGATGAGATCAACTTGTCTTGATGACGTCTCTGCCTCTGTCGACTGGGACTGGCCGAGAGATTTGTTCCCGTCCAGCAGATTGAAGGCCGTCCGTGGTAGGCCGTCATGCTTCGTTTGGCATGAGACGAGGGCAGTAGGATCGGCTGTCAAGAAAGCATAACTGCCATAAGCTTTTCGAGGCTTAGATTCTGGGGACAAGCCGTCGAGCCAAAGGCTGGACGACTCGTTAGGCACCAGAACGGCTTCCAAAACCTTTGCATTGGGTCGTTTGTGTGCTACGAGGTCGAGAACGTGTTGTAACTGCTCCCAGTTGCCTTCATAACTCTTGACGTTATTGGATGCCTGAGGACTCAAGCTGAGGTCGGGAGCCCACACGAGTCGGCTATAGTGATGGTCTGCGTATGGCGTGTCTTGGAAGTCGAGCTTGTGGTACCGCAGTCCTGTTAACTTGAACAGCAGGTTCCCGGAAGTGGAATTGTAAACTTTTGCATTTGAAGCGTAGTTCTTCGTCTCTTCTTTTCGTCCGGGCCCGGAAAATACCGATCGCGAGACCGAAACGCCATTCTGCGCGTCGAGGGCTCCCTTTCTAATCACGATGTCGTCGATGACAGCAGGGACCAGTACCGCGTTGACGCTGCTCCTAACACCACCCCATAACCCGGGAGCACAGGACTGCATGCACCCGTCGAGTGCTGCTGGGTGGAGGAGGTACTTGGACTGTGTGTACTGAGAGGGTGGAGGAAGCAGATCGATCTGTGATCGACATTGCCTGGAACCAGAAACCGCCTCAACTTGCTGAAGCTTTCGGAACGCCTTACCAAAGTTATAGCCAACGTCAGACATTGACTTGTACCATGTCGCCCCTGGTGCCGGTAGTTCCAACGAGGCAATGTCGGACGGGGTGCCGACGATTTGCACGTCTTTTTCAAGACGGACTTGACCGCTGCAATGATCAAGCCAAGTACCCGTACCCTGGACGAGAGAACGGACGACCCAAAAGTACCATCCGTCCTTCGCCTTCTGCGTCGCGAGGGGTGCCATGGTCAACATGATCCTCGTCTCTTTTCCTTCTTCTAGAACAAGTGCCCTGTCAAACTTGACATTGCGTAGGCGGACCTGTTGCTGTTCTACCCGCTGTTCTCCCTCTGTAGCGAGCGCTGCATCGGTTTGGAACATGGCCTCGACGGCCATGCACATATAGCCGGCACCTGGAAAGACCACCTCTGGTCCAAGACGGTGGTCTTTGAGCCAGGTAAGGTCTTCGACCCGAAGCGACTTCTTCCAAGATGGGGCTTGCCATGCTGTTCCGAGGACCTTGGATCCCAAGAGATCGTGGTGTGGGAACAACCGGTTGCGCCAGTCCTGGCTGGCTTCACTCTCGTACCAGAAGTCCTTGTCATGATTCCAAGAGTAGTTGGGAAGATCAACCAAGACCTTGGGGGGTGGTTGTACCGGGATGGCATTGACGGCAGCCAAGTCGACGTCGTGGCCGGCGATGAAGAGCTTTCCTGCGACGCCGAAGATGGCCGTCTCGGCCTCTTGTCCGCGCGCCATGGCCGAGCAGTATTGAATATTGGATCCGCCACCTGGCACTAGTTTTTTCACCTGCCCGACCGGACCTGCCAATGCTCCACTAGGCCCGATTTCAATCAGAAAGTCGGGTGGGTCTTTCCGTGTCAGCATCTGCTCTAGCGCCTGCCCAAAGAGCACAGGTTGTACCATGTTGCTCTTCCAGTAGGCAATGTCGACCGGGCGTTGAGTGTAATCACCTTCGACGGATGAAAACATTTTGGTTCCTTCCCTCGTCTCGTTGCTTGCTGGAGCAGTAGCGAACAACTCAGCCTCGAGGCATTTGCCGTACCTTTCTCCCACTTGGGCCATGAAGGGAGAATGATAAGCCATGTCGACTTGGAGCATGCGCACAAAGTGCTTATCCGCAGCGATTTGGTCCCGCACATCTTCGAGGCAGCTTACAGGGCCTGCCAGCGTGACGCTGTTGGGGCTGTTGTAACAGGCAACGGTGACGACGGTCTTTTTGGCCCCTCGCCCTTGGTTCAGCAACGCGGCTCTTTCTATATAGGGCCGCACGCTCTCGCCGTCAAGCCCAACGGCCATCATCCCCATCCCCATCTTCAGGGACGTGGCTGCGCCTTCGATCTTGGCGGCGTATCCTCGATAGTAGGCCGCCTTCATCGCGTTGTCTTCCGATAGCAACCCAGCTGCATAGGCAGCAGCGATCTCTCCCGACGAGTGTCCCACCACTGCCTGGGATCGAATGCCCCACGTCCGGAGAAGGTTGACGAGGGCGATCTGCAGCGCTGTCACGAGTGGCTGTGAAAACTCCGGCTCACGCAGGGTTTGCGGACTTCTCGCTGCCGTGAGTTCCTCGGCCAAAGACCAGGTGGGAGGGCACAAGAGCCCCTTGAGGACCTTGTCGAGCCGATTGATGGTCTCGCGGGCGACTGGGAAGTTTTGAAGCAAGCTCCGACCCATGCGTGGCCATTGGCCTCCCTGTCCCGTAAAGACGAAGCCGATCCGTGGAGTTTCAGCATTCTGCTTGCCATAGACGGCCGAATCTAGATCTAGGGACAGGCTTTTGGTGACAAGGTATCCCCTGTGGAAATGGCGTGTCCGTCTCTCGGAGAGAGTATATGCCAGGCTGTCTATCTGGACCGAGACCCTTGGGTCTAGTAGATGTTTTCGTAAAGACGCAGCATGGCCTTTGATGGACTTCTCATCGTTAGCCGAGATAGGCAAGATGTATGGGCGAGAAAACCCGGTGTCGACTTCATCGTCTGCGAAAAGATCGTCATGGGCAGCATTGGTACTGATGAAACTCGAGATAAACTTTTGCTTGTCTTCGGGCACCTGGTCTAGTCTGTAAAGGTCAGTCAGACAATAATGGTTTATTGTTTGTCAAGGGTTAGGGTTGGTACTACTCACACCACGTGAGCATTTGAGCCTCCGTATCCGAAACTGTTAACGCTTGCACGTCGTGGACCAACTTGGGCGGGCCACGGTACCGTCCAACGCGTGGGGCGAACTCTAGAGCCCTCAAAATCAATGGAAGGGTTGGGATCGATAAAAGTCGGATTGCCGGGTATGAACCCCTTTTCGACGGCCAGAACGGCCTTCATCAGTCCGGACACGCCTGCTGCTGGTTCCGAATGACCGATGTTGCTCTTAATGGATCCTATAATCAGAGGCGAAGAGCGTGGCCTTGACGAAGAAAAGACAGAGGCGACACCCTTGACTTCTTCGGGGTCTCCTGCCTGGGTACCCGTTCCATGCATCTGGACATGTTACGTCACGGTCAGACTGAGTAACTAGAGGAATAGGACACCGTGTGATATGATGGCGTGGAAGAAGGGTGGATGAGGGGCCGGGTCAGGAACATGACATACCTCGATATAAGCAGTCGACGCAAAGTCGGAGATTCCGGCATTGGCATAAGCAGATCTCGTAGCGATGGCCTGAGCGACCGAACTCGGACTGGCTATGCCTGGCGTTCTGCCGTCGCTGTTTGTTGCCGTGCCTCGGATGACAGCGCGGATCGGGTCACCATCTCTCTCGGCATCGCTCAGGCGCTTGAGCATGACACAGTTCACAGCTTCGGCCTTGATGTACCCATCGGCCTTTTTATCAAAGGTATGACATTTTCCGGAGAGAGAGGCTGCACCTTTCATCGGTCCACTGTCCATGACGTGCTCCGGACTCATGTACAGATTGGCACCGCCTACCAGCGCGCCGTCGATCTCGCCACTGCTGAGATAGCGGCAGGCTACATCAAGCCCCACGAGACTTCCAGAGCAGGCTGTGTCAATGGTCATGCTCGGGCCGTGGATGTTAAGAAAGTGGCTGATTCTGTTACTGAGAATAGCCCGGCCCACACCGATGGTGACTGATGGAGCTCTGTCGTCGGGATCGCGAGACTGCATATCCGCATAGTCGACGGCGTAGGACCCGATGAAGCAACCGATAGCCTCTCCATCGAGCTTACTCAACGGAATTCCCGAGTTCTCGAGACATTCATAGACAACCTCTAGGAGCTGCCTCTGCTGTGGATCCATGGCTATGGCATCGGCCGTGGCTATGCCGAAGAAAGCGGCGTCAAATTTCTTTGGGTCGACGTTCTCAAGGAACATGCCACCTGGTGAACGCATGGTGTGGGGTTTCGTAGACCCGTCATAATGTGTATCGAACCGGAACCGTGTCTCCGGTGGGCGGTTATCTGCGATTCCCCCCCTTTCGAGGAAGTCCCAGAGGGCCTGCGGAGAGTTGCTGTTGCCTGGAAGACGGCATGCCATGCCTACAACGGCAATGGGCTCTTGCCGATAACCCTTTTTCGGCTTCTGGGGGGTGGGAGTCGGCTGTGCAGAGGACAAGCCATGGCGAAGTGGACTTTTGACCTCGCGGCCAGAATCATTGAAGCCCATATTGACTATGAACGGGAACCCGTCAACCAGGACTTGGCTCCTAGGTTGGAGAATGAGATTGTGGGGGAAACAAGCGTAGAAGAGGAATTTGTGAGAAACGTTAGTGACGCTTGATGTCGAGTACTTGGTTTCCTATCGCTCGTCACGCCCATTGGTATATAGAAGGCTTTCTATATGTATGCTCCTCGGTTAAGTTACATTTGATCTCCAGTACGACGCCACGCCACGAGGCCACTTCTCGGCGCAGAGTCGATATGGAATGCTGTATCCATCCCAACCATCTCACGCTTACCACCTTGTTTGTTCAACCATGGTCGAGATAGGCTATGGACTTTCTCGTCCAAACCCGCATCGCATCCATTTCTCCGAATTCAAAGACCGATAAAGCCACGCGGCGAATGCCGTTGTCAGCTTCACCGACATTTGTCGGCCAAGGAGTCGGGGGAAAATCCAGCTCACCGGGGGGGAGTTGAAGTCTAGATGCTGCCATCACGGTATTTTTTTTTGGAGGCCGGATAGTTACATGCGTTCGTCTAAGATGCGGCCAGCGCGAAATCCCAAGGCTTACCGGGATAATGGGCTGACAGGTCAAAGCACGTCGTATCACTGGAGGTTATCTGCATGAGCTGGGTTAACCAAACTTCTTTCCAACGACATGGTCGTTCTCCTGAAGATTGCCAAGTCCTCTAGACTGCCTGGACTCAAGACTGACTAAGACAAGGATAAGGGCTCAAGGACCGTTGCATTGAAACCTGATAAAGAAAAAAAAGGTTAAAATACCATAGGGCAAGGGTGACAGTCAGCAATGCCGGGTAAGCAACCTCCCCCCACATCCAATCCTTTTTTGGCTTACAATGCATCCAGATTAGCACTATACTTGTGTGTTGGTATTCTCTCCCGAATTGTTTGGTCCTTTTGCTGATGACCCCACATCGTCATCATCATCATCGTTGTTGAGGCTGTTTTTTTCTTCTTTTGTCAACTCGCTCCTACACTTCAGGTCGGTCGTTTACTTCCCTTGCCATCCCTGCCCCATAGGGGACGTATCTATCCACGGGGGTGTATCTATGCTATAAGCAACAATGGTCGCTGGATGAAGAGGGGCGATGCAAGAAGATATCTCAACAAGTCTTTTTGATCAAAACAAGTCGATGTAAATTCTCAGTGGTTATACAACTCCCAACTTGAAACTGGTAGACTACGATCTTCATCATCATGGCCGCCGTAACGCAGGATGTTGAGTTCAAGACCATCGATGGCCTTACATTGCGCGGTGACTTATACGTCCCCCATCACTCGGTTGGAAAAGGGCCGGCCGTGGTTATTACGCCTGGGGTATGTATGATGGCCTATCTACTGTTTACTTGGCGCCACCACCATCACGCTGTTTGTTTGTTCCCTCGGGATATTATCTAACCCGTCTATCTGCCTGCGATGCTAGTTCAACTGCGTCAAGGAAATGTTCGTACCCGAGGTTGCCGAACAATTCCAGAAAGCCGGCATAACCGCTTTAGTCTACGATCCTCGCACGCTCGGGCTCAGTGACGGGCTACCTCGTAACGAGATAGACCCGGTCCGGCAAACTTCGGATTATTCCGACGCCGTCACCTTTGTCCGAGGTCTACCCAACGTCGATCCTTCCATGGTCGGCATCTGGGGCATGTCCTTTAGCGGCGTCATCGCGCTGTCGTCCACATCACTGGATCCCAGGGTTCGCTTCTGCATCGCCGTCTGCCCGTTGCTGAATCTGGAATACGAGGCTGCCAAGTTCCCGAGAGTGTTGGCAAAGCTCCAACAGGACAGAGAGTCGGTCTTGGCGGGGAATAAGCCACTGTACGTGCCTGTCCTGACGGCAGAGGGTAAGAACCCGGCCGGCATGGGTCTGGGCGCCGACAAGGAAGAGTTCGACTAGTAAGTGTGCTCTACCTACGTATGGCAACTGTCGAGGTCATAGATCATAGACTGACCAATGTGTAATAATGATATAGCATGGTCAATGCCAAGATGCGTGGCGCTCCTCGACACGAAAACCACACGACGTTACAATCGTACTACAAGATTAAGCTATGGCAACCCCAAGGGATCATGCGCTATCTGGACAAAACCCCTGTGATGATGATTGTCCCAGAGCTGGATATGATTTCTCCGCCCGAGCTCCAGATTAAACTGCACCAGTCTTTCCCCGAGCCCAAGTTACTGCATATTGCTCCTGGGAAAGGTCATCTGAATGTGTTGAGTGGTGAAGATTTCCCTATGCTAGCTGAGATGCAAGTCAAGTTCGTGAGGGATATAACAAGTTGGACGTAGGGGCGGTGCTTCCTTTTGCTGTAGGGTCTATACTTGGTCTACTATACCATAGCACTACATGTTTAGACTACCATTCCTGGTCTTGGCCATGGCTATATAAACAATACAAGGGCGAAGAAGTCGTTTGAATGAAAAACTTGAACTTGCGCTGAAAAGCCTGCGTCTTGTGTAAGAAGAGGGCGGAACGCTGAGGTGGGAGTGTGCGCATGTTGAAATAAAACCCATTGTGATTTACGATATCTACAATAAGTCTAACAATGCAGATTCTACATATAGAGGAAAAGATATATTATATAGTTTGCTTGAAGATGACTTGATAGGTGATAGCTTCTTCGCACAGTGGACACTTGGACTTGTAGTTTATTATGGCATGCTTATAGCGTATCATTGCCACCCATCTATATCATTATCTATACAGTTCTCTATAGTCTTAATCAAACTGGAAATCTATACACATCCCCACTCCCCCCCTTTCGGTCATGGTCGAGAATCTATCATCTTATTAGGTTTGTGTAAGGCGATTATAATATCGCTTGGACCTTGGTACCGCGCAAGTTCTTCCATTCTGCAAAGAATCCCGAGATAAAAGTGATCCCCCCAAGGACAATGGACAGAGCCCAAGCGCTCTTGAGCCCAGTCAGGTAAGCATCAACCACGTGATCGAGGTCGGCCCCGTGGAATATTTTCGTAATATCGGTCGCGCCGACACGGAAAACCTCTTGGGCACTTATATGCGGCGCCGACGCGGCCAAGGAGGCAATCAGACGATTATTCAAGATTGCCTGTGAGACAGAGACCCAGATGGCGCCGGACACCAGCTGGAAGAACAGGATGACGGTCGTGACGGTGGCGATGTCGGAAGGCGGGGAGAAGGCCTGGGCGGCCGTCACGGGGACTTGGATGCCGCCTCCTATCCCGAAGCCCACTATTATCTGGTAGCCGACGATCTCGCCCAGGGTGGATCCGGCGTCGAGGGTGTATACTAGCCCGGCGCCGATTGCTAGGGCGGCGGCGCTGACGGTTAGGAATAGGCTGTACCAGCCTACCCTGCTCAGGGCGTAGCCGCTGGCGAAGCTGAATACGGCGGATGGGATGATGAGGGGGAGGTTGAGGATCCCGCTCTGTGTGGCGGAAAGGGATTTGATTACTTGGAAGTATTGGGGGAGGTTGTAGACGAGTGTGAAGTTGGTCGCGTTTAGACTGGGGAGGTAGGTTTTACATTATTCAAACCGTCTCTACCTAGAAGTTGCCATGTATGGTGGTGGTGGAAAAAAAAAAGGGGGGCAGGTAAGGTAAGGTAAGGTAAGGGGTGGGCAAACGTACAAGAAAATGTAGGCTGAAAGAGCAGCAATGGTCCGTTGCTTCAAGACTCGGCCAACTAACATGGCGTTCTCCGCCATGCGCCACTGCAGAATGCCGAAGAGGATGGTCATGACACCAAAGCCCACCAGCAATCCGATGACGCGAGACGAAGACCACGGCGAAGCTGTCCCGCCCCACTGGAGGGCGAGGGTGAGGGCGATAAGAAGTCCGAGACACAGGGCGACACCGGGAAGGTCCATGGTGACGAGTAACTGGCGGGGTGAGATGGGCACCGCCTGAGCGCTCTTTGGAGTGTGGAAGAATATCATGACTAAAACCAAGGCCACGCCGCCAACGGGTAGGTTGATGTAAAAGCTGCCAAGAAGGGTCAGAGTGTGTGTGTAAACATATAATAGAGGGGCTCGATAGTTGGAAATCGGAAAAGAGATATAATAACAATATAACCTACCACCAACGCCATGTTAGTTCTCCAGTAAAGACACCTCCTAGCAGCGGACCGGCGACACTGGCAACACTGAATACGGCACCGATCGAACCGATATAGATTGGTGCGTGTTCGGAAGGTACTATATATGCCATAATGATGTAAATACCGCCAGTGATGCCGGCGCCTCCTAAGCCTGCAATGGCACGTCCGACGATGAGCGTCGTACTATTCCGAGCAAGAGCTAGGTATCGTATTTCCAACGGTTAGACTCGGGTAAATTACAACAAGAAAATCTTCGTCTTCGTAAAGGTAATACATACCGCAGATGAGGCTCCCAATCTCTATATGATCTCGCAGTTAGTAGTTGTTCCCACAAATGTTTGGAATTTCGGCTTGTGTATCAAAATGTCCGACTCCAGACTCGAATAAGTGGTATAAGTGGGTTGGAAGTAACTGCGCCCTAGCACGTACCAAAGAGAAACACGGCGCTCAGAAAGGCCATCTTCAAGTTCAGATGCTTGTATGCCTTGCCCCATGTCGACTGGAACACGCCCAGGGTGATGAAGAAGGCGGCGGCATACCATCCAATGTCGTCGATCGACTAGGTACCGGTTAGAACGATAATGATAATAAGTGAGCCCCCTTCCCCCGCCAAATTCTCTACTACTCGCTCGACTCTGACGCGCGAAAGACTCACATGAAAGTCATCTGTTATACGCGGTATAGCGGTAGCCACAATCGTCTGTAGGTTTATATCAGAACATCATCAGTCATGACTGGGGCAAGTGATATTGTCCCAATATCTCTCTAGATAGGTTAGGTAAGGTAGGTGAGGTGACGTACGAGATCAAGTGCAACCTAACTCTCCGTCGTTAGCGTTCATTCTATTCATCCACATATCTCTTCATGTCATAACTAAGCACCCATCTATTAAGTTTGCTGTTCACTTACTAGGAAAATACTCAAGAGGAGAGCGGCAACGATGATAGCTAAGCGGAGTCCATGGGGCCGATCGTCAACCATGTCGTCTTCGTCTTGTACTTGGGCGACTTCATCCGTGGGCTTCTCTGTTACACTATTTTCGGTCGTGTCGTCGCTCGGGGCCGTGAGCGGTAGGTCCCTTGTTTCTAACGACATGGTTGGTGGAGTTGTGGGTACGGAATGTTTTGGCACAAAATGTCTTGTTTGGCCTGTGTATTTACTTTCCGCTTAGAGAGGAAAGAGACAAAATGACACTCTAACCTAGTATAATGCAACAGGCATAGAAACAAGCACAGAGACAACAAAAGAAAACCACCGGACCTTGATTCAACCGGCAGGGCCCCGGGGGAACTAGGTTAGGCCCTGCAACCCATTGGATTAAAGTTGGAGGGAGAGTAGAGTGCGTCTAACTGATTTAATCTGACTAAGTATCCATCTTCACGTAACAGTTTAGCAAGGGCCTGTTGTTGGTGAGAAATTGATTATGTGTGAATCTCTTGATTGGTCGCATGTCTTGTACGTACCTACTTAAGCAATCGGATCAATCAAATGCGCCGGGTTTAGCTCCATCTCTCCACTCCACCCTATTCTACCAGGCACTCCAGGGTTTCGGTAATTCCCCGCGCTATCAGGTTAGATCTAGGCCCTAGCATATGCTTATTCCCCGTGGTCCAGCCTGGGCGACGTGGGCAGATGTTGGTCCGTAGTCTAGAATCTCGTAACCCTACATTATGTGAAACCACGTAACATTATGTGATCCGTAGCGAGAATCCCGTAATCCTACATACATAACATCACATAACCTTATGTGACGTGCCGTAAACCCGCATTTTTCCTGCCCCTCTTCTGCTCTGCTGCGGCTGGGTCCGCGGATGGTATGCAGCCAGTCCCCTGAACGCTTACATTCGTACTCTATCATTAGTCAGTGTTGTGTTATCTTAACAACCAAAGTCTCTCTGTGCTGGTTGGAAGGAGGTGGGGACGGTTGATGGATGCATCTGGGTGCCTGTAAGGGTTACATATTGGCTGACCCAACGGGACAGCTACATCTTATCCCCATGTATTCTACTATGTACATGTAGGTAGATAACTAAAGTAAGTTACCTACTCCTGTACTCTAGGTACTCTAGAGTCTACACGTATCTCTCGATTTCATACTTGTAATCCCGAACCCATAATCCCTGCATGTCTAAAAAGTGGACCTTTGATCTTAGCCTAAGTATCATAAGTAATCTTGTCTAACCTGAGTTAAGCGGTTTATGCGGGCAATTTCCCCTGGCGGTGACCCTGCAGCAGCAGCTATAGTCGCGCTCAGCCCTGTCCGAAAAGCCAACCGTTCCCATATGTCGTGGTCCCTAGATCTACTTGTTGTCTAACCTAGGCTTGGCTAATAATAGTGATTAAACCATAAGCTGCGATTCTAGTGTACCCACCCCCCCCCCCCCGCGCGGCCCAGCCCACACCCACACACCCCACCCAGTCCATAAACTCCACATAGCGGGATAGCTTACATTAGTTAACTTCTTAGCTTCTACACCTTATCTGTAACCTTAAAAAACACATGTCATACTAATCTGACCACAATCTCACAAAGCATGCGGGCTGTCTTGCGTCTTGTAGGGCTATCTTACATCGACAGTAAGCCGACAGCTAGCCATAAACCTCGTTATCTCGACAGGGTTTCTTTCCCATCCCCCCCCCATGAATAAGTCAGTATACTGTATACATGATTGTTGTTTTATTCACCTATACTAGAAAATACGGCCTCGATGACATCGCAGATCTCTTCGGTATACGCACGGGGTATCTCGTGACCGCTGTCGTGCTGGAATACGGTGCGCACGTCTTCGCGACATAGCCGGACCAGTTCTTGGCTGTGGCGGAACCACTTGTCCTCGCTGCCGTAGACGTGCCCGGTCGGTACTTGGATCCGGACCACGTCTGTGTCCGGGTGAAACATCTGATACTGGACGCTGTCGTGAAATACTTTACCTGTGCTCTGGAAGTCTGCTGGGTCTCTCAAACGGTCCGATCCGTTTAGGAGATGGGGCGGTACCGTGGTTGGTCGCCCATGTGCATTAACCTTGGCCGGCTTCTGGCCAAGTCCAGAGCTGACGCGGCAGTCGATCCCGACATCTGGCCGGTATGAAAAGGGAATAGGGGACCCGATGAAGATGGCCGCCCTAAACAGGGGCTTCTCGCCCAGGAGCGCCTGATGCAGTAACAGAGATGCCGCGACAGCAGCTCCCTAGGGGTTTTTTTTTTTTTCGTGTCAGCAAATGATGAACAAATCAAGGGCTGGCAAGGTAAGCAGCAGAGTGGGGGGAACACGGAACATGGAACACCCACCTGGCTGAAGCCGATGACGGCATCGAAAGTCCCGTGTTTACGCACGATATCCCGGATTTGGCCATGGGCATCCAAGACGAAACTCGTCGTTGGTGTAGGGTACCAGGCCAGATATGGAGGGGGGAAGAAGTCCAACACGTCCTGGTCCGCTTCACACACGTGTCGACCGTCGAAGAAGTAGAACTGATAGTCGGTAGGGAGCATCTTACGGATTCGTTCTTGCATCGTCCCGTGTCAGCATCTTCTCGCCCTTTTTGTCATCAGGGGTCACACGTACCAGTCTGTCTGCGGAATATAGACGCGTTGGTGCCTTGCCCGTGAAGGCAAAGAACGCGGAGAGGCATGGTGAAACGGTTGTCGGCGTACTACCTAAGCGACTAGACTTGTTGGATGCATACAGGGGGCTCAAGCTCTTTGTGCTTGCTGTCAGGAGTTTGCTACGTTGGTGGTCTACCTAGTTATTAAATATCCGCTTGATTACGGGAATCGAACCCTTGATTATGTGTCTAGACCATGGCCCCGGTACGACATTGTAAGCTCAGAGACATGGCCGGCGATTTCGGAGTAAACCATATCCCTGTCTTTGACTGCCTTTCCCGTATGACTTGAAGTTTGTAAGATGGAGTAGCAGGGGCTGATCGAGGTAGACTACTTAATTATTTATGTAGGTAAAATAGTAGTATCGACCACCATGAGAGGAAATCCATGCCCAACTCATATACCTGCGTTACTATTATTGTACTATCGTCGATCGATCTCTTACAACACGTTTCACGACACAATGTCGCTTGCTAAAGCAATCACGACCCTCTCCTCCCTCTTGGATGGGCCAGGGCTCATCACTCGGCTGGGTGTGGCCGTGTTGGTCGGTTCGTTGTCGTCATGTCTGGTGGTTGGTGTCTACCGACTCTACTTTCATCCACTCTCTAAATTTCCTGGTGATAAGCTGGCTGCGGCCACAGGCTGGGTAGAGACATATCATGACGTCTTTCGAGGCGGCCAGTTTATTTTCAAGCTCGGCGAGTGGCACGAGAAATATGGTAAAGATCCCCTTTTGCTACGTCGGAGTCGAATGTTGGATAGAACAGTACAAAAGTACAAAAGTACTAACTCGACACAGGCCCTATTGTTCGCATTAGTCCATGGGAGGTTCATATCGCCGACCCCGATTTTGTCGACGTATTGTACTCTAGCAATTCGCGATTCGACAAGAAAATCGAATGGAAATATCGCTTCGGGATCCCGCATTCAACTTTTGATACCATTGAACACCAGCAGTAAGGTCTTTTTTGATTTTTTTTATCGGTGATGACTTTGTTATCCTGCAAAACTCCGTGTTAAGCTTACGATGGACCCAAAGTCACCGCCTACGCCGATCCGCCCTCGCGCCGTTCTTCTCGAAACAGAAGATCGGATTGGTCACGGAATTCATCAGCTCCAAAGTTCAAAGGCTTTGCGACCGTCTAGAGGAGAAATACAAGGCATCGGGCCAACCTGTTCTCATACACGAATGTTTCACCGCCTTGTCATTTGACGTTATAACCTACTATTCTTTCGCCCGGTCTTTCGAGTACATAGAGCTCCCCGACTTCCAGGGACCCTTCACCTCGGCCTTTAAACAGCTCGCATCTACATTACATACCATGGGCCATTTCCCCTGGTTGCTGACCGCTTTACAATCCCTGCCAAAGTCGATATCGATAGCGCTAAATCCCCAACTCGCCCACGTTTTTGAATTTCACGCGGTATGTACTTGCTTTTACTCACTCATCGTTTGGCGCATTTTTTGGGAAACCCACTCTGCTTACTTACGGCATAGACGATCGAGGATCAGATCAACGCCATCAAGCGTGGAGATAACGACGCATACAAAGATGTGGCGCACAAAACCGTCTTCAACGAGCTGCTCAACTCGGATCTTCCACCCGAAGAAAAAGATACGGAACGTGTTAAACAAGAAGGTACGTTTGCCCAACCTTCCTTCAACCGGCCGCGCTATCTATCTATCCGTCTACCTAATCGCCTATCGAAACTAACCCACGCACGCACAACACACGCAGCCGCATCCATCGTAGGCGGAGGTGTCGAAACGACAGCGACCGCGCTCGCGCAAGCGACATACTACATCTTGGAGAATCCGCGCGTCAAGGACAAACTAGTAGACGAGCTCAAGTCGGTGTTCCCGGATGCGCGCGAGACGCCCACCCTAGCGACGCTCGAGACCCTGCCGTATTTCAGCTGCGTGGTGACCGAAGCCCTCCGCATAACGACGGGCATCGCGTCGCGCATGATGCGCAAATCGCGCGACGGGCCGGTCGCCTACGGCGATTACTTGATCCCCGACGGCTACTACTTCAGCATGACGACCTATCACACCCACAGGGATACGGCCGTGTGGGAGGCACCAGACGAGTTCAGACCGGAACGCTGGCAGGGGTCGTCGTCGCCGGTTGCGCTTAACGGCGAGCCCCTTGCCAAATACCATGTGGGCTTCGGACGGGGTCCTCGCATGTGTCTGGGGTTGAACCTGGCGCGGGCCGAGTTGTTCATCGGATTGGCTGTCCTTTTCCGACGCTGTGATCTGGAACTGTTTGAGTCGACGAGGGAGGCGGTGGATATGAAAGCGGAGTACGTCATTCCGGTCCCTAGCCTAAAGAGCAAGGGCGTCCAAGTGCTGGTGAAGTAGGCGAGTACCTAGGTAAGTGCATGAATGCGAAGGCGTTGAAAGCTACTTCTTTTTTGGACTACATATCTTGATAGCAAAACCCTTTGCAGTTGCATTTAAAATTTGAAAAAGAAAGGAAAGCGAAATGGTAATGGCTTGCATTGACCTGTTTAAAATATTGAAGTTTGGTAAAAAATCCTGCACAAATCTAGGTTAGGTTAACAATACAGAGCCGACCAGGTGTGGGATTACTGTAAATATTGAGTGTGTAAGAGTGGACCCTCTATTACCTAGATCTTCATTTTCTAACCCACTCTAGGTTAGAGTAGATCGTTCTTGTAAAGTAAAATAGGTACCTACTCTAGTCTAACCTATGTAGGTATCGACCCGGGACTGCCCACGACTCTCCACCTTTTGCTACATCAGCCTGCATTTGAGCTAATGACGCGCATTAGACTAGATGATGAGCAAGCTAAAGCCCGCACTCTAGTCTAGTCTCGGATTAGAAGAAAAATAGCCCAGTGCGCAGTGTGGAATCACCATAGTCCAGAGTCCAGACTACTATTTCATTTCTTACACTTCGCTCTCCTCGATAAGTCTCCGCCATGATTCACTAGCGCTTGCACGATATCCAATGAACCTGTCGAGATACCAAGGTGCACAGGCGTCCAACCGCGCATGTTGGTGGCGTTGGGATTGGCCCCATGCTCGAGGAGACGCAGCACCACGTCCAGCTGTTGCGTCTGTGTGGCAAGATGTAGTGCCGTGTTTCCCTCGCTGTCCGGTTCGTCTACCATGACACCGCTCGCCAGGATGATGCCCACGACGCTCTCCTGGCCGTGTTCTGCCGCTATATGCAGCGACGTCTGGTATGTCGCCTGACTTGCCTCGTCGCTGTAAAACCGATCGGCTCCGGCCGGCGAGGGCTGCCGGTTCTCGTTGTCAACCTCGCCGCCGCCTTTGGTCTTGTCCTTACTACAGTTGCTCCTGCGGCTGCTTTGCGCTATCTGCGTATGTGATAGGCTTGGCCGGTGCTCCCGCGTCTGTGAAATGGCCGCCTTGGTAGTTAACTACCGTGTCAGTCGGGTCGATACTTTTGAGCCAGACTTTGACGAGAGACAGGATAGGAGAGAGGATGAAGGGCTGACAGACCTCGTCGCCCCAGTTGCCTAAGCTGGAAAGGTCGTAGGCGGATTTGTAATCACACATGCCGCTACTACTATTCAAGTGAGTGGACGGGCCGTGCGATCTAACTGCCGCCATGTGCTTGTTCGTCCCTGCGACAGGAGACTCGACAAACATGAGCGGGTCTAATAGATTGCCCAGCGCTGACGAGGAGGCGAAGTCGGGTTGGAAGAGTGTCGGCCTGCGAGGTTGTCAACCAGCCTACTATTAATTAGACCATTCACACTTCCCGCCCCCATGGAGCGAGCGAGCCAAGTCCTGACTAACATGAGAGTGAGTGACGGCGCCATCATGTAATGGTCGTTCTGAGACAAGTTCCCTACTCGACGGTCTCCTGACTGCCGCTGCGGTGTCATGTCGGAATTAGGTGTGGCAACCAACGGGCTGCTGGAGGATGAAGTACTCGCGAGAGACGGGCTATGTCGATTTTGCCACGGATATGTCGAGTGAGCTGAGAGCTCTTCGGACGCCATCCGTTGCTTCATATCCGATGTTAACTGGGCCGGCGATGAAGTGGCCTTTGCCTTTGCCTTTGCCTTTGCCTTCCCCTTTCCCTTGCCGCTACCGTTACCGTTGTCGTCTCCCGCTTGTGTCGCAAAACGTGCGCGCAACGGTGTAGGCGACGTATCATCATGCGAGACGCGCTCTTGAGAAGCGACATTAGATTGCGGGTCTTGAAACTCCTTCTTCCCTAAATCACATGATTAATTAGTCCCGCGGGGCTATTTATCAGCGCGGGGAGGGTGTCTTTACACCGGAAGCGCCTCTGTGCATTCCGATTCTGAAGCCGTCGGCGTTCGAATTTGTCGGAAGTCGAGTCCATGGAAATCATGACAGTCGTCGGATCCGCGTTGAAGAAGGGGCTTGCAAATGCGCTGGTCTACACCGACGGTTATGATGCGACAGGATAACAATATATTTCACCGGTAACCGACACTTTTGCGGACAAACCCTTCCAGGGGAAGGAATATGCATGTTTCCCTGCAGTCATGATTCATGCTACGCTTCATGGCTGCGAAATGTTGCCTCTCACGCGCTGATGCGTCCCAGAGCGAAATTAAACTCGAGGTATCGTCTCACCCCCCGGGCCCTGGCTGCGTTGAAAAGACAAAAGATCCCAGCAGTTCTTTTATCAAGGTGCGCGGTAGGGTGGGGGGATAAGCTCACAGGGCATTATTCTAGGGTTAATCCCCTCCGACTTGGCCGCTTTATCTCCCTTGGGCCTTGCCTGGCCATTACCCCTGAATATCCACTAGTGCGGGGTTGAGGATGCGTGGGGCGGCTGCGTCCAGGACTCCAGATGGCGTAGATATTAGAACCAACTAATGCGCATATACAGGGGTCTCCAAAAGGAGGCTCTATTACATAAAGTACATGGGACTCATAGGCAGGCCCAGGCGACACTTGAATCCTACCTGACACAGCACACCTCACCCTCGGCAACCAGATAACCTTATGATGCAAGCGAGCGGCGTATACTAGGCCCCAGGGGTCCCTACCATTTTCGATTACCTACTCTCTCTCTCTCTCTCTCACTCGGTGTGTTGCATCGGGCTATGCATAGCTTACCGCCTGTTTCTGCACCTGTTCTAGAGCCCGTCCCCTTCGCGTAAAGGCACCTTGTCATCTTCGAGGGTACGGAGGCCAAGCCCTAGCATAAGAGCTTACAAATCCACCGGAACCCCTTGGCGGTCTGTGGTTGATTCGTTGACCGGATATTTTTCACACGTCTTAGTATAAGAATTGTCCAGGCCTCACATGCAAGTGTTATTATCCCCCTTGACTTCTCTACTCGTACCAAACTACCTTAGTGTCTAGCCCTCAGACAACCTCGAGAGCTTCCATCAAAAAGAAACCACAACATGTTTCCCACCACCATCCTTATCACCGGTGCCAACCGAGGTAAGTACCCTACCCTTTTCCTATTCCGTTGCCCTTTAGGTCAACACACAGCCGTCACCTCGCGGATGCTTCTGGGTCTAGTTCTACTGTCCTAACACCCCAACCAGGCCTTGGACGCGCCCTCGCCGAGGCGTATCTGTCTCGCCCCGACCACATCGTCATCGGCGCTGTACGCGACGAGTCACACCCTACAGCCCAATCTCTCAAAGAGTTCAAGGCTGCATCCGGAAGCCGTGTGATCCTAGTAAAGATCGCCAGTGATTCCGAGACGGACGCGGCGGCGGCAGTCGATGCCATCAAGGCGGCAGGCGTGTCTTTGCTGGACGTGGTGATTGCCAACGCCGGCATCTCTGGAAGCTTTGCGCGCCTCGAGGACATTAACATGAAGGACTTCAAGGAGTTCTTCGAGGTCAACACGTATTCCGTCATGCGGCTCTACATCGCCGTGTACCCGCTACTCAAGGCGGCCGCCGACGCCAAGGGCCAGGGCCACCCCAAGTTCATCGGCATCAGCACCGTGGCATCCCGCATCGCCAACCTGGAGGAGAACGTCCCTTTCATGCTCGGCAGCTACGGCGCTAGCAAGGCCGCCGTGAACTACGTCGTGCGTCGCGCTCATACCGAGAACGAGTGGCTTCAGGCCTTCCTCTTGGAACCCGGGTAAGTACCGCACTTCGGCTTATACTTACTTTTCAAAGCACCATGATTTCTATGGGATGGATTAGGAGTACTTAAGTAAATACTAATGCCATTGGCTCGTCATCTAGTGTCATCCAAACCGACATGGGCAACTCGAGCTGCCACTTCTTTGGCTGGCCGGAAGCTCCGATCAAAGTCAGCGACAGCGTTGCAGGTCTTGTAAAGATAGTGAGTCAACCCCTGTTAAAACTATTATATATAATTTTGACATCGAACTGTCCCCCTTACTGACGCTGGTACTTATTATAGATTGATGGATCTTCTCGTGAGGCCACCTCTGGCAAGTTTTTCGATTACCTAGGTGCCGAACAGAAATACTGAGGTGGAACTGGGGGACTTACTTACTTGGTCATGCCGGCTTGGTGAAAGGGCTTGTAATACTGTAGACTGGCTTCAGGATAGTGCAATAAGAGAGAGTTACCTCATGAAATTACTTTACATGCACGTACCAACTAATAACTACATGTAGGTTGTCAGTTACTCGCTCGCTGGCAGGGGATGTGCGTACTTTGATGAATGAATGACTTATACGTTAGAGACTAGTCAAGTTAGTAGGGTTAGTAGGGTTATGGTTTGCCAATCCCGAAGGCAACTAACCCCCTAGTCTAGATCAGTTGGACCATTCACATCATCCGGAGCTATCCTTGGTCTTTCTGACAGGGGTTCTTCCAAAGGTCTCGTTAAACTTATGAGTCGGAATGTATCAGCTTAGGTACCTACCACTGCCCGCGATGAATCACTTTATTTGTTGTTCCACATTTATACCAACTTTAGTGGTGAGAATGCCAGCCCCTGATTGAAAGAGATGCTGTTTGGTGACTACCATGCCTCGTAGTAACATGAATATTCCTCACATTTAACGCGGGAAAGGCAAGGTATTAGACGTTGTATCCTTGGGAGATCAGGCTGGCAATCCACTACCTAACTACTTACTTAGGTATACTCACATCTTTCTATAGAGCAGCCCATGTTGTCTTTTAGAATTGTTTAGGAAATCTGAGAGATATCTAGATACGTCCACGTCACGTCACGTACCTATAGTAGATAGTTGATAACTACTTAAGTTGCCGGATACTACTAAGCCACTATTTGTCGTCTTAGACTTTACGAGCTAGGCTAATATCTTTCGTTTTGTTCCCAGTGACCTCAAGAAACACAGCAATGACGATCGATATCTGGCACAAGTGACCCAACAGGTTTACCTAACGCATTGGGCTTGTAAATTGTCACAGATGCCGAAAAGGGGCTTCTCCGACTCTAGGAGTACCGCTTTTCTAATTTTTTATACAGTGTTGGTATAGAAGCTTTGAAGACTAGAGGTTCTAGCATCCCGGAATAAAGTCACTGCCTAGGTAGCAATGCTGTTTAAAAATCCCTTTAAGGATTACTTGATGATGAGTTACTGGAAATATGTATTCAAAAAGTAAAAGCTACTTTACGTAAATCAGTTCTATCACTTAAGATACCTATGTAAATTTGTAAAATCACGCCCAGTATTAATGGGTAAGTTATAAGACCATAATATCTATCAGGACAGGTCAAGAGTGTGTTGTCTGGACTACTCGTACATCAACCTTGTGTGTGTGTGTGTGTTGGCCGACTACGACTAAGCGATCAATTTCTTCAACCAAGGCCGCAATCGTCTCCATGTCCATGAAATCCGTGTCTCGAATCTCGATCCCCGTTTCTCTTCTCCCGCCCTGCCTCTGCGACACGACAAAAGGACAGATATCTAACACGCCCTCTTGACTTGTTACTGCCGTTTGAAAAACCGACCTCGTTGTAACGAGGGCAGCAGATGAGCCATAGGGGTAAGTAGGCAGGGTCAATGCCGTACAGGTTTATTTTGGAACCTAAAGCCATAACTACTTAAGTATAGGGGGTCGTTGCAGATTTAACGTTTTACTATCTAGTTCTACACGCTAATCTCTAACGGGACAGGCTCGTGTTTCAACCCCTATCCGAATAAAGCAAGTGGTGGTTCCTCGCAACTGCTTCCTCGCAAACATACAGTCTTTGCTTACCTCGAGGCTGGCTAAGTACTTACTTTAGCTACCCGGCGCGGGCGACTGGTTGGGTAGAATATAAAGCGATTCCGGATGTAGTCTAGCGTGTAGAGCTGTCTAGTGAAACTTAGTCGTCCCGATTGACCCGCAATCCCTCCAACCCATTCGATCTGTCCATTGGGAAGAGAAAAAAGATGAACACCGAACTGTCCTCTCGGCCAGTGACCAGCACACATAGGAAGTTCCAACGGCTGTTGGACATGCCGCCTGCGACGTAAGAAAATGCGACGAGAAACAGCCCGTGTGTGATGGCTGTGAGACCCTTGTTATTGCTTGCTACTATGGCCCACGAGAAGCCCCTGTGGATGGATGGGTGGTGGCGCGAGGCAGGACGAAATGGCCGACTACCTATTTGAAACGCAAGGTCAAGGAGAGGGGGTCATAGACGTTTGGTAAACCACAACGCTAATAACGCTGCCACCGACGCCGTCCCACCCCTTACCTACACAGGCTTGGAAGCGACTCTCACCGGTGACACTCAGTACAAGATCTGCCGCGTCGCCGTCTGGCACGGATATGGAGTTGCCCTCGAGTACCCTCGATGCCGATTCCCCACCACGCGGCAGCTGCAAACTCGCACCCCCCCCCCCCCCCCCCGTCGTCCGTCGGGATTCCGATTCCGCCGCGCAGGGTCAATTCGAGGACACCGTCCTCATCATGTTCTACATCGAACATGTCCTCCCTTTCCTGTCCCGCTTCTATCAGCCCCCGCTGCTCCAGGGCGGGAAGAGGGTGGATATTAGACATGATGACCAACAGTCCCGTTGTCCGTCGAGCTACACAGATCAAGGGCTCGTTGGAGACACAGCTTGCCGTACTGCAGACAAGTGCGGCATCCGACTCAAACGAAGAAAACGGCGTTTTCCGCCTGTTCTCTACCAGGGATGGGGCACGGGTAAAGCAGAAACCGTTGGTCACTCTTGCTTGGGCCCACGCAGCTCTCATATACCACTTTGTCGTAGTTTTGGGCTGGCAACCTGCTAATGCGGAGATCCGCCACCACGTGATGCAGATCATCGAAGGCTCTGCATGTAGGATCACGCCTCCGGCATTACTAAGGACAACGATTTGGCCTCTGTCTATCGCAGGCTGCCTTGCAGAAGCCGGGCCGGCAAATCAAGTGTGCAGTATCCTGGAAAGTCTACAACCGAATAGCGTCTCTGGCACTGTCACCAAGGCACTTGAGATGATGAAGAATGTATGGAGTAGTAGCAACTCGGAAGAAATCACAAGTCGTGACTTGGCATCCTGTTTTCGCATTCAGGGGGATATGGTACTTTTGGTTTGAAGAACAATCCAGCACTCTGTGGCAGGTCACATGCGTCACTTCACTTTCATGCTACATGATGCAAAAGCTCCAAACATGAAATTGAGTAGTAGTACGACACTGGTGTTGAATAAGTACCTACTTGGTCTTAAAGACACAGCGAAATACGACAACGTCGCTGCAGCCTAATTAATTGCCTTTAGAACTTGACAAAGCCCTTTCCCTTGACAAAGGTAGCTTCCCATGGCAGATTGCCCTCATGCTTTACGAGCTCGGCGTAGAATTCCGCGCGGGCGGGGCCATCGAGATGTATACCCTTGATCTTGCCATCCTCGGTGCGTTCGTCGGCATAGAAAAATCTGCCAGGCAAAGCAAAGTCAGACGAGGATTACAGATCACAGAGGCTAAACCCAGTGCTGTTATTTCTAGAACGGGAGACGACTCACCTGCATCCGTCGGGCTCGTACAAGGCGTCTGTCACACCAATCCAATAGGCAGCAGCGGCCTTGCCGATACCATGGTTCTGCATCATAGAAACTGGCAGAACAAGCCGATTCAGGATATTGCCGGTGTAAATGAAGGTCTTCTTGGTGCCAGCAGGTAACTTGTCCCAGGCGGCGAGAGCTTCCTGAGCAGCGGCGTAAGTGCTGACGGTATTGACGTTCAGGTCGGCGGCAACGCCGTGTGCCGTGCGGGAAAGTACCCGGTGCTGGGCGGGCGGCGGCGTGAGGCCAGGCGCGTTGTACACGACGACGCTGGGGACGGTGTTGAACTCGGCCTCGACGGCCTGGAAAATGGCCGGCATGGACTCGGGCTCCATCAAATCGGCCTGCAACGAGTAATAACCTTTCTCGTCGATGCCATTGGTACCCTTCATCGAAGCAATGGCTACCTTGTATCCGTCGGCGGCAAACTTGTCTTCCACGCTGGTGCCGATACGCGGGCCAGCGCCGAGAATAAGGATAACGGGGGCAGACATGGTGGTTGAAGATGGATGAAGAAGGTTGGAGAGAAGATGGATGAAGAAGGTTGGAAAGAAGATGGATGAAGAAGGTTGGAAAGCAGATGGATGAAGAAGGTTGGAAAGAAGATGGACGAAGAAGGTTGGAGAGAAGATGGATGAAGAAGATTGGAAAGAAGATGGATGAAGAAGGTTGGAAAAGAATTTTCTCAATTTAAAGTTGAATTTTGGAGGGTGAAGCGTCTTAGTCATGGTCCGATGGTTAGGATGTCCATGTTGTCGACGCGATATCCAGCTCTTATAGTAGCTTATCTGTCAAATTTGAGACAAGGACTAGCCATGGTATTCAGGATTCAAGACGCATTTTTCGACAAACAGCAACTTTTGCATCGCCCCTTACTTATCATTCGGAACGGCACAATAGATCACGGAATCCAAAAGACTTGGCTTAAGACCCGCGCGATCAGATAAGACGACGAGCCCGGGTGTCTTGGGTCTTCTTCCTCGCGCGCGGGCACACGAGATCTTTCGGTATCGGTTCCTTCTCGTCCCGGGGGTGATACTACTGCCCCACTTGCGCCGCGCGTTAGGGGTCCTCTGCTTATCGGGGCTTCAGCGGCCGAGCCGGGACTGGCTCCACAGGGTATGGAGGTCCATTGGGTCCACTTACCGCGCGTGTGCGCCTAACCCCCTAACTCCTGAAGGCTGAGACTCGTGAGTGCTGACTCCTGAGAGACAATCCCCAGAATGACAAAGATCTTACATCTCTCTCTCCAGCGTCCAAACCAGTCCACGAAACATGTATGCCTTTAGAGAATGAGACTACAAAATGGATTGGTAAGCTCCGGCAGTGACTGGCGGGCTCCCGCATTCATGAATGGCCTTCCAAACTTATCCCTCGAGCTGTCGTTTTAAAGTGTATTTAAGTTACGGCAATTGAGATTGGGCACGTCATGCAAGCTTCTACCTACCAGTCTCCCCGTCACAGCTGGTCTCCCTTTGCTGTGCAGCTCTTTGCCGTCCTCTTCTCCCCTATCTTCTACCAAAGTCTCAAGAGGATTTCTTCATCTTGGACAAACCCTCAGAGCGAACAACTTGCCGAAAACATGACCACCGCAACCAACAACACATCAGATCGCTTGCCAACCTACTTTCTAGGAATAGGCAGGCCCAACTTCATAGAGAACACGAATCATCCGGCTTACCTCAAACTCATCGAGACCGGAAAAGAAATCACGACTAAAGTCAAGCCCAAGGCCGTCGTCGTCTTCTCGGCTCACTGGCAAGAAGGTCCGAGTAGCATCCACGTCAATTCTGTCGAGGACGCCGGTCTGATCTACGACTTTTATGGCTTCCCATCGCACTACTACGAAATCAAGTATCCGTACAAGGGAAAGTCCAGAAGTGGCCGAGAAAGTCGTTCAGAAGCTCGAGGCTGTTGGTATCAAGTACCAATAAAGTAAACAGAGGCTTGGATCACGGAGTTTGGGTTGGCTTCTTAGCTGGTAAAGATGCCAGATTGTCCGGCACCTTTGTTCATCCCTTTTTTCTCGCTCACATGTAGTTTTTGAACAGCTTTCGACCCTATAAAGGAAGAACCCACTCAACCGTCCCGTCGTCCAAGTCTCCTTGTTTCGACAAACGAAGACCAACGGCCTGCACTATCAAATGGGCAAAGCTCTCGAAAGTCTCCGTGACCAAGGTATTCTCATCATCGGAGCCGGTATGACTGCTCACAACCTCGGAGATTTTTCCAGCCACGAGGCAAAGTTTTAAATGGGGATGTGAGAGATATGCCGTAAGTACTTTACCTACCTAACCAGCCGCGGGCACTCTGCTACCCCCTGTCTGTTGTTCAGTCTTGAAGCTCTTATTGAACATTCAAACTTTTCCGGCTACACCTCCACCTTTGACGACGCCCTAAAAGAGGCGACGTCTGCTGACCCCAAAGAAGACCGTCGAACTACTATGGCTGCTCTGACGAACAGACCTGATGCCAGAATGGCGCATCCTTCCTTGGAGCACATCCCGCCCATCTACGCGGTGGCTGGCGCCGCTGGCTCGGATGTCGGGGAGCGTCTGTGGACTATGCCTGAGGGTAGCCTGAATTGGTCTCAGTATCGGTTCGGCAATGTACCTATAATAGAATTAATTTCTTAACATTGCATAGGGCTGGCGAAAAACTACCATTAGTAATTAAAGCTAAAAGAAGAGATTGTCAATACAAAGTTAGTTTTTCCGTATAAACTTTTCATCATATATTTGTTCATAAACCCCAAATAGTTGTGTAAGGGGGGGTACTGTACTTACTCTTACAGCTAGCTGGCTCCGTAGGCAGGCATGTATGTAGAGATGAATATCACGGGGCAATGAATGAATGAGTCGTCTGGAAGGTTTCCAACTTTTTCCCTTGCGCGGAATGTTCCCCCCCCCGACTAAGTACCTAACTTATCCAACAACTACGACTTGTGTCATGTCCGGCCAATCCGAGGCGCTTGGACATCGGGATGTCTGTGAAAGCTCACGTTGCAAGCGCGCGGGGATGTGAAACCACCCGCGCGTACGTTGAGAAAAGCCACACTTTATTCCCAGGGAAGCTTTGGGAAGCTTACGAATGTCACAGCTTATATCCAGTTCCTAATTTCGGGGAGTTACCAAGGTCGAACTCCGCCCCGTGGGCCGTGGAAATAAGAAAAGAAAAAAGAAATGGAAGGAAGGAATTATATATAATTTTCACTATTCAAATATGTAGGTGTCTATTCATCCCTTACCCCATTCATCAATCTACCCTCCATACCTAGTATAGCCAGGTCTTCACGCCAGCACTGAGTGTTAGTTTGGGTTTTAACTTCTCCGTCAGTCAATCAGTCACTGTAAAATGCAGGAAAATCCAGACATAATAACAGAAAAAGTAGTATAATCCAAAACCAGCTTCATTAAACACTACCACCGATGAAATTCTAACTGCTCCCAATACCTACCACCAACTTCGTCCAAATGTCCGACTCCTCAGCAAGGACCGAGGGAGCCGTACCTATCTACTTCGAAAACGCAGCAACAAGAACACGGCTGATGACAGCTCGTATGCAGGAGGTCCGAAGCACGAAGTCGTCGGAGAGACACGCCGAAGTAGCCATCCATGCGCTCGATTTCTCCGTCCCGCCAAGATAGCTCATCTTCTCGCCCCATCGTGCTGGCCGTCTCAATGTAGGTACGGCGGTATCGTGTACGGGTACCCAATACCTCATGTTCACCACCTTCATTTTCGTGTTCCAGAACCAAACCAGTACCGGTACAGTACGGCGTCCCGACCAAAAAGTCCGTCGGCCTGTCGTTCCTTGGATTAGGCGTTGGGTTTGGACTGGGGAAATAGTCTCCTGGGGTTCATCGCCGTGGCTTGCATCCCCGTCCCTCTTGTCTTGATAAGATATGGTAAGAGGTGGAGGACACGGCTTGAGGTTAGCAGACTCTAATAGTAGGTAGTGTTTAGCAATAAGGGAAACGAGTGAGAGGCAGACTCGGAATATTAAGTCATATTTCTCGAATGTTGAAAATAACCCTGTAGCGAGAGGCAAGCTAGCGCCAAAAGAGAAAGGCTTGTTGCTCCCTTGGATTAGAATCTCGTTAAAAATATGGCCTACTGCGAAGCTCATTACCCCTCTGCTGCTTTATCAGGCAAGAACGATATACCTACTTAGGTTACTAATGCATGTTTCACTCGTCGCTTCCACATTAGTTTCAGGGGCTATCTTAGTCCCCTTCCTTATTTGGTGCCTACCCAAAACTCAGTGCTCCCCGGTTTCAGACCAAAGCTTGATTTTGCACGGTACGTGGCTGATTATAGTGATGAACTTCTACTATCCAGGGAACAACTGTAGGGCCAGCGGTTCAGGGTTGGCTATCATGCTTTTCAGTTGCCTTGTTCTGAGATCAGGGCGGTATCTCCAACATATAATAATTGACACTGAATTATATGACGCAGTCCAGCTCCTGCTCATTGTAACATATCTTTGGCAACTTGATCTAGACCCTTCGCCTTTCCAGATTTCGGTCATCTAGTTCGTATGGGAATTACTATGGCACTACTCGAACCAGCTGTCTTATGGATTCGCCAAGAGTCACTTGTCCCCCGAGGATTGGCTCAAAGAATCGATGGTGGAACGGTTCCAAGCATGCCTCATTGAATCACGCCGACACATAAGGGAGGGTTTGATATCATCATCGACCCATCGACAAAAGAAGATACGGCAAGGTCGGCCTAGCAATGAGGTGAGGTTAGACCTACGTCTTCTATAAGTTAAGAGAGTCCCGAGTTACCCCGACTTAAACGGTTCCTCACGATGCCCATGGCAGGTGCCTGGACCAGTGGGTTCGTTCAAATCCCCTTCTCCCCATCGCGCAGCCAAGCCATTTCAGATATATTTCTCGCAGCCCTCCAATCTTAGTTTTACAGGAACCTCGTGATGATCTTTCTTTTCGTCTTAGCTTTGGAAAGTTTTCGCGAGAGGGATGGCAGTTACCGGATCTTGTTTATATCCGTATGCACAAGTGCTGATGCAATTCTCCGCCTCGGAGTTAACATGCATTAACACCTGATGGCTTACAGATGGCTAATTGGTTGGATTCCTTGAGCCGCAATGCAGTGGAACGGAGTTAAGCACGAAGATATTGGCATGATCACTTCAAGTTTCTCACATTCGCATTCTCTCTTATAACGCAGACAATCAATCACATAGCCACTGGCAGTGCGACGTCTTTATCCATACAAATTGCAGATGCTGACAAATTAGAAGGGATAACCGGTCTCATGATGGCATAGCCTCCTTGGGAACATACAAACCCCATTCTCCAGGCGTCCATGAAGCCAAGCAACTCCATGGATAAGAACAGCACCGACAGCCGGGTCCCAACAAAGGGCTTCGTTTCCTAACTCTCCATTTGTTTATTCTCAAAGCCCAAAGGATATTTACTCAGTTCCGTCAACACAATTCCAATACCTTCTATCACCATGGCGCTGGTTTCAAAGGTCCCTTTCCAGCTCACAGGCCGTTATGCCGAGCTTAACAAGTGGGAAGTTCTCAATGGACCCGGCGATGCGCGTCCTACGGCTATAAAAGTGGTTGAAGACGAGGGCCTCATCGGCAAGATGGGCGACAAGGTGGCCGTCGTTACAGGCGTGTCTTCGGGCATGGGTCCGGCTACTGTGCAAGCTTTGGCGGCGACTGGCGCAACTGTGTTTGCAACGGCGCGAAATCTTGAGAAGGCGAGGGAAGCGCTCGGCTCTGAACTCCTCGATAGCGGAAGGGTCCGGCTGTTGTTTATGGATAATGTGAGTGAGAATCAGTTCTTAATTACTTGTCCCAGGCATCCCACCTATGGACAAAACGTCGGGGAAAATAAGGGGGGAGGGGTTGTAGATGTGGTTGCCACACTCACTTAGTCCCTTACTTGCTCGACTACTCATTCACACGTTGGCATGTTTACTTACATACGTGCCCACTCACCCCTGAAACACTCACTCTTACTCTCATTCTCACACTCATTCTATTCCCCTTTGATCAAGTGGCCCCAAATTGAAGCGTCAAATTGGCATGTACTTGAACTAAACAGCATGAACTATAGACCGACCTATCAAGCGTCCGCACCTGTGCAGCAGAGATCCGCCAACTTAGCAACGGAAAACTGAATATCATAATCAACAATGCGGGTGTTATGAACACTCCCGAGCAGCGCACAAAAGATGGCTACGAGCTCCAGTTTGGCACAAATCATCTGGCACACTTTCTACTGTTCTACCTCTTGAAGGACATGTTACTCGCCTCTTCGACACCCGACTTCCACTCGCGAGTGGTGAATGTGTCATCCACGGCACATCGCTATAGTCCGGAACAGTTTGATAATATCAATTTCGAAGGGAACTATAATGGGTGGCTTGCTTGTAAGTTAAAGAGAAAAAGACTCCTATCATACAACATGGCGGGAGTTCCCCCTTTATTAGGTAAGAAATAACTAACAGATGGCATAAGATGGACAGTCTAAGACCGCAAACGTCCACATGGCGAACCAGATAGAGAGGTTATACGGCCAGCAAGGCCTCCACGGATATAGTACGAGTCCAGGGAGCTTCGTCAGTCCCAACTTGCAGAAGACCTGCATGGACAGTGTTCAGGAGGGCTTGAAGGACGAACGAAGTAAGTGCTCCGAGATCACCAATGTTCCATTCCCCCCCTTTGCATTTCCACTTCCTCCTGGCATTGATTACCCCTTTTGGTGTCTTTAAGGAAGGTCATTACTAATCCCGGCGGTCTAAAAGTGGCCAAGTACTTCGGGAGCACGGAACAAGGCGCCTCAACAAGCGTCTACGGAGCCATATCCAGAGAGCTTGAGGGCCGCGGCGGGCTCTATCTCGAGGGAACTTCAGTGGCTGGCCCGGCACCTGCCGATGCGGACTTGATTGAGTATGGGCATGCTTCGTGGGCCTTTGACCAAAAGAGTGAGGAGCAGCTGTGGGAGCTGAGTAAGAAGATGGTCGGAGTGGATTAATCC
Organism: Poronia punctata; assembly: GCA_022579005.1. Lineage (NCBI taxonomy): Eukaryota > Fungi > Ascomycota > Sordariomycetes > Xylariales > Xylariaceae > Poronia > Poronia punctata. The sequence continues at coordinate 112,479 of MU401464.1, forward strand.
TGGGGCTTTTCATGTACTCTGCCTCCCTCACACACGGGCCGATCCTATTCCATTCCAACCGTGGCATTTTCAAGCCTTTAGATAATGAAAGAAACAAAGCAGTGTGTCTATAGCTACCCTAAGCGTGTCTCTACGGAGCTGTCAGGTTCCCACAGTATGCAGTATGCAGATAGGAGACGGCAGAAAGGTGTCATAATAGATGAACCCCTGAGGCGTACCTAAGTGTTAACAGTCCCAGGCGGAATTATTCCCCGGTCTTACATCGAGTCCCCCCCTGAACCGCTCCGATGGTTCCAAAAACGGATATTATAAACACGCCGGCCGGCAATACAATACGATTTTAGAAATACTACTGACGTGGGACCGGAGGGAGGGTCTGATTATAGGTCTAGACACTTTGAAATGATACAACAACGCCTACCAACCTATCCTTTACAATGGAGGTTGATAGTAATACCTCCCTCCTATCAATACACCAGTGGTCCAGAGCTGGATAAAAGAGTGATATGTGACGATACGATGCAGAACCGAGTTCAGACATGACAGGTAACTGATCCAGGTGACCTATCTCCGATAGAGAATATCCACCGTCGGATACACTACCTAGTTCCTGCATCTTTCTTCTTTTTCCTCAGCGATCAGGGACTGAGTGAGTGAGTGATTATTTTACATGAATGAACATGAACCAAGAAGGCCGTGGAGAATGGGTAGGTAACAATGCATACCGGGTGGGTGCTATATGATGTTATTTCCATCATCATCATCATCATCACCATCTTCGTCGTCACAAACAGGCGAATTTAGTCCGTAGTTTCTGTTTCTGTTTAGTATCCAGTGTAACTAAGTAAATGATATGGTCTAGATGGTCGAAAATTTCGAACACGCTGTACCTGCCCTAATTGTAATCCTTTTGACGAAAAAATAATCTCCACTTTCCACAAGAGGCAATATCCATTTTGGTCAGTCCGAGTGAGTTGAGTTGAGTTTGCACCGGACAAATGTTTTAGGGTTTTTGGTTTTCAATATGTAAGCATTGTCATCTTTACGAAACGAAAAGACGGGACAGGACAGGAAACGCCCTTTTTTTTTAAGGGGAGAGAGAGTATGGGGAGTGTTTGGAGTTTGTTCTAGACACATAGAGAGTGACATCTTATCTTGTTCATGCATTGCATATTGCATACTTTTCTTCCTCTACACGTAACTTTACGCGTACTTTGTACCTTGATCGAACTACCTATCTACGCGTAGGTAATATCAATCGTTGCTTACGCGTACACGGTGAGGTTGCCCCAGATAGATACATACCCGAGATGGTTGCCTGCCTAGGTATTATCACGTACTTACCTAACCTACGAAATGATGACGACTTCCCGCTTCGGCCTCCGGAGGATTGATTGATTGATTGATTGATTTCTGGGGTTCGGCAAGAATGATCGTTTTTACCTGCCGCAGTCTGCTACCATCCATACCTTTTCCCCCAGAATTTAATTCATCACAACTACTAAAATCCCCGTAGACGTGACATGTGGCCGGGACAGGGCAGCTTTAAATATATTGAAACCTTAAAATTCCACGTGACGTTGACTTTACACCTATTTAGATAGGTACCTGTAATTCTGTTTTGAGCTCGACACCGTTTGGAAGGAAGGAAGGAAGGAAGGGTAAATGGAAGGTTGCCCAAATTGGTAGTGACCGATTAAATTGGCCGGTATCGGAAGGTCTCCCCGGACTTTTATTATTACGATTGTCTGGTACCTCCCGGCCAGTGTGGCAGCGACCTCGTACGAGACTTGGGGCAAGATAGGGTGGGAAAGAGCGACTCAATTGTAGCCTGCCTACAAACGAGTATGATTGTTATTGTGGCTGGGTATCGTTTCCTTGGTATCGACTTGAGTTCAAGGGAGAAAAAAACGTTTCTTGAATGAAACTTGGTGGATAGGGGAATTGGCCGGTTTGCACTCCCCCTTTCGGAGCAATCTATCAGTTGTACCTTTTTTCAACCAGATCAGGGGTTTGATTTCGAAACGTCTGTTCACAATTGGTTCGTGATCTCTGTGTTGAGTATACGGCTAATCCGTATAGGGCTAGTGTAATCTCTTCTGATAAAAGAGCATGGGTGCGTCCGGGGTATATGGCCCCAGGATGATCATAGCGCTGGTCTCAACAGATGAGAGGAGCCGTGGTAGCGGTGACTGACAGCTCACCCCACCTTTCACCTTTGCGCCATCTTTTCTTAATACATTTTGTACGAGAACACAACAGAGATTGAATTTCCGAACGGCAATAGAGGGGTTAAATTGAACATCGACCGTAATTATATTCTACACATATGTGTTCGACTGCCGAATTTGCGCTCAGGACGACGATGCCAGTACAACCAGATAAACAATAATACCTGGTTGTCGCTCTGTTCAAGTCGGACGTCCTATCCCAGGGCAGCTTACTATACTCGTACTAGTCTAGGACACACAGATAAGAAAAGAAAAGCAGGAGGGAAAAGACACAGCACAAGCAGTATACACCGCTTTGCGACTACTTCTACGCAGTATGAAGCTTGGTGAAACTTAGTAATTACCAGTTACTTTTTTCGCGCCGAAATATTAGGAAAGTGATGTACATGATGCGTATTCGGGATAAGTAAGGTATTCTGTACCTGTTCTCCTGCGTCTGGGCATCCAAATCAAAACAGTACTCGGTACAAACGGATCTGTTCCGGTAAGCTTTTAAGCTAAACTGCATAGTAGATAGCCCGAGTGCATGTACATGACAACAAAATGGGTGGTACTCACGGACTCGCAAAACAGCTACCAAGGAGAAGGAGCAGGTCACTATCCCGCTGAAATAAAATCACATCCCTCTTCTCTTGTACCAGATCGCCCGCCATCTACTTTCCATACTCCCTCCATCTAGCTACTCCAAGCTTCAACTCGCCAGTCCTCCTCCAATTGTGTAAAAATAGAGTGTAAGTGCTATCCCGCTGGTATTGCTACCTCCTTCCTATTATTACCCCTCAGACCTGCATCAACATAATACCAAGATGTCTGTGCTGTTCAGCTTCCCCCAGTAGATCTACCTACCTAGTTCCCGGACTTCCCACTCGGCTGTCACACAACCATCTACTGTGCAGCCAGACGTCTGCACGTTTATCCCTTACTTCCCCGTCTCTACTTATGCGAGCTGGATGTCCCTCGTCGCTTAACCTTACAACTTCCGCCAACTTTGAGTCTAATACATAACTGACAGCAATCATCGACAGTATATCTATTCAACCTAATTCGACAAGCTGCCCTCTCCCTTCTTTTAAACCTTGTCTCTTGTTATCCTACGAATCGGATAGATATCCTAGAAATGGCCGGCCCACGTGTTACTGCTCCCGTCGCAAAGCTCGCTCGCTCCATCACCACCACGGCTCAGCCCTCGACCCTCCTTACAAGCTCAACCACTGCGGCACCTCTATCAAGGAAGTATGCCGACCTTCTGAAGGAACGGAATATGGACGGTGATGTAAGAGGCCCATTCATTAGCCATGTCGCATCCCGAGTCCAAGACACTAATGATATTCCTTGCTTTTTAGCATTCCCGTCATTTATATACTCGTTCGGCGAACCTACCCCATCCTCGGCAACGCAAGCTTCGTTTGATGCAGACCTTTTCGTCGAGTGCAGCCGCTTCCAATATTACTGCTAAGACCATCGACAACTTTGTCTTCCCTGGTTCGGCAGCTCTACAGGGGGCTTCGGAAGACCCTTTCACAAATCTCCGCGTCCCTCTGCTGCCCGACAACGTCGCGTTCCAGCACACTCCCGAGACACGTGATGCTCCTGTCACGGCCCCAGAAATCAGCATCGTCGCTGCCAATCTGAATACCTCATCGCCTATTGCACTCACCGAAATTGAAGGCATGGGTGTGGACGGGGTAGAGTTACAATTTGTCCACGAAGCCGAGTCGGAACAAGAACCCAACATGTTGACAGGTCTATGGAGAGGCCTTGTCGACGACGTCTTCGGTCAACAGAGTAGTAAAGGCAAACTTGCTATCTGACAAGCCCTCTAATACAACCCTCCACTACACGCCTACTTTTCCAGCCGGCCGGGACACGCGAGTTCCAATTTTCCCATGTCATGTTTTATGTACATGTTCTCCCGGTGGCAGGAAGTAAATGTTTTCACGATTTTGCATTGATTTACTATATGATTTTAATTCGGCGTTGGTTCTCGGAAGGAAGGTGACGAGCCGTTCACTACCCATAACGCGGATTGGTCTTGGATAGACACAGTGCATAGTCTGCCTGTTTGTCACACGTGTCGAATGTTATTTGGATAAGAGGATGGGAAAAACTTGAACTACCATTTGATTCATTTCAATTCAATTGAACAGTCATTTGCCCCGGGTGATTACTACCATCACTCTCTACACACTTTCTCAGCTGCACAATGTCTGGTGAAACCAACGATGCGTAAAGCCTTCATTTCCTTGAACCCCTAGTTCTTACCGCTGTCTAGGTTTGACGCTAGGTTATCTAGGAAAGAGAAGGAAATGATACTGGCCGTTGTCTTGGATGTTATTTTGACCAACTGAAGCTTCTATTGCTAATCATCAAGAACACAGGTAAGCCTGTGATCCAGGCCTTTGCGATGACGAACCTATGTCATAGCTACTGGACCAAAGGATGGAGAAGCTTCAGAATCTAGGAGATCTACGGGCTCCCCGGAGCATTGCCTTGTTTTGGGACATGGTGCTACTCTCCCCCGCACTTTCCGTCACAGTACCCCAAGGTCGAGACTGGCCCACTCGTTACGCTTTTGCCCCAGCCACGTGGGACAGAACCGGACATGATTCTAACATGGTCAGTTCTCGGTGTAAAAAGCGTCTGAAGCATTCTAGGTATTCATTGAAATGATAATAATTCGTGACAATGGCCGGCCCAGGAGTAATAAGTCCCGGGTAGTGCATCGTGCATCAAATGGAAGCCCAGAAAACCCTGGAACAACAGAGCTCAGTTCGCTAGACCGGGGAAGGAACAAACTGATGACTTGCAGGCGCTTGTCGGGCAAGCGGACGTACATGATGCCCACAATTCATGATGCCAAGAGAAACACCCGATGTTGCGGATTCGGATCTAAAGTTAGCCAAGTGCTAGACTAGATAGCACTGCCGTTTCTTAACTATTATCTTACTCACATGAACAGTTTATGACTCGTATAGTACCTATAGTAGCTTAGTCTAGTTATGCTTATTACCTAATTAGCAGGTCACACGTTGGTTGTAGTATTTTCTAGAGAATGCGATTGTTGATAAAGACTTGCTTTTGTAGAAGTGGAGGGATGGGAGGGAGGGAGTGAAAGAGCCGAGGAAGATACCTAGATGATCACGTGAGCCAAGGTCTATGTACAATACAATACAACTAAACGGACCAAGGGACACACTTTTTAATACTGGGTTAGAATGCATGTGATGAAGAGAATACATGTTTTTAGAGGGGTTGCGCGAAAATAATTTCGATTTCAAGGTATGGTTTGTTTCCTGCAGGGGAGGGGAGAGAAAGAAGAATCGAAGAATCAGGGGTTGATTTAATAATAGATAGACTTTGTAATATGTATTTATTTTTTCTCTCGAATCCGGGGTAATGGGGTAAGGTATGTAGGTAGGGTAGGGTATCTATCTCTCTTGGTTTGGTTTTTTTCTTGGTTTCTGGAATTATGTTGTTTTTGTCTTGTCTCGGGGAAATGGCGGGTTGAGGGGTTCCGTTCCTCCGGTCCGAAATGCGGCCAAGACAATGTGTGGTTGGTAGGTACATAGGTTAGGTTACAGGTTACAGGTTACAGGTGGTAGGAACTTTTATTGCGCGGTTTAATGATTAATTGAGGTTTGGTTCCAAAACGTAGGTATTTAATTGTGAGTTGTTGTTGTTATAAGGGTTTTAAGAGTTAGGTTTCAGGTTTTACAAAATGGGGCGAGGGTGAGAAGGAGAGGAGAGGAGAGCAAAAAATAGAAAAAGAAAAAAAGGGGGGGAGGTAATAGTGTTAAGAGGTAGATCTGCTTTTGCCAAATCAGAGGTTGGTTTTATTATACTGTTTAGAATTAATAGGTAGGTAGTTTCCCTTCCTGCGTTAAAGCAACATTTGTGTTCGCGGTTACGTTATGTTTTATATAAAAGGTATGCTTGGTCGTGATTTTTACTATCAGCCGTCCTTGTTATCTACGTAGAGTTGAAGAGTGAGTGATTAACTTAATCGACCTCTGAAACATGAAAGTTGAAGTTGGGGTTAGGACTGATGATGAGCATATAATGGCTTATCTTCTAGATAACCCCCTTCCGGGCTTTTCTGGTTATGTTATTACTTTGGTGTCGATCAAACCTAGGTAACCATTGCTACAAAATTCAAGACTTGAAAGTATATATCTTGGGTTTATCTATGTCAATATATAGGTAGCGGGTAAGTATTAAAAAGAAGGATTGTTTGTGTTCGTTCTCCTAAACATAATGGAAGGTCCTGCTTGTTAAAATCACATGCGCCGAGACATACCAAGGATGGATGTTTGTTGTCCCTTCCTTTGCTCCGGCCGTCCACTAAGCTAAGACGGGACAGGGTAGTCCGTGAGTTGACACGGCTCGGGCCACGGGGACCGGGTGGGGTTGATAGTATACCTATTAGGTATAGCTCGAGAAATCAAGTTGCTGTATGCGGCGTGTATCTAGGTTAGTATGTGATGATGGAGTGGCGTTGGCAATGCTTGGTATACAATAAGTTGGGTGTCTTATCTATGTCACCTTGTTAACTACCTACATTGGCAGAATGAGTTGATGTAGGAGAAATGTAATTTGAGCATGCCAAACGTTGTAAGAACATGAATCTAGTGTAGGGAAGGAAGGGAGGGAGGGAGGAGTTGGTTGGATGACTGATGAAGGAGAACAAGATAGGTATGGTGGACGATAAACAATCAACTCAACTTTTGTCTTTCTTTAAGCGCATAAAGGATTATCTCTCGGATAGGCGCGTTGATCTAGGAATATAGCTTTGCCAACTCCGACACTTCAAAGGTTCGTACTGGGCAGCGGGAGACAAGGACAAGGATGACGACTCTTGTCTCTCCTCACATCTTGTATCTATAAGACCCGACCGTCTTGTTGAGCTTATTTATTTATAGAAGACGGGAAAGGCCAGATAGCTCCTGATAGCTTCGCTGTCTCTCTCTCTCTGGTCTTAAACACAAACCAATGTAGTGATTATCTCCCTCCTATAACCCTTCTTGACATTGTTATTCATAGAGACCTTTTCGACATCCCCCCTACTCACTAGCTTCAGCTTTAGCTCCCGTCCTCCGGTGTCTGCCGCCTGTCAAGGCCAGATCATAAGATGGATAGTAAAACATCTGTATAGAGAAACCCGATAAATCACCATCACTCCCCTCTAACCAGACATGAAAAGAGGCCGGTTGTGGTTCTCTATATTACTATATCACCGAAAAAATAAAAGGACAGCAAGACAACAAGACTATAAAACCAGGGCTCGTCATATTAAAAAGGGGCGTGGATGCTTCTTTGTACATAGCGGCTTAAACCAAAAAAACTAAGCGCGAACAATGGGCTTTGTAAAGTTGGATTAGCGATCTAGACAGGGCGAAGTTGTTAAAGCTCATGATGGTGGGGACCTTTGCTCAAACTCCTCAATACAATGATTATGTTTATTTCTTACCGAGGCGTAATTAACCAGTGCTAGTATACCTCTCCGAGTTACCTTTAAAAGGTCGGTACTGTGTTACATTCTATTACCTGCCGTCAAGAGGACAGCATTGCTACCGCAGCATCTATATTGCTCTTATATGAACATGATACATACCACTACTATCTAAAACTAGGATAGGTTACCTTATACATAGTCAGGTAAAGTTTTTCTAGCGTAGATTTATACATACCGCTCCCCGAACAACCGCGGCGAGCAGAATTGGAAGATACCGTCAATATGCAAGGTTTGGAAACTCAATATATACTATCAAACAAAAATGACTTGACACGCTGAGTCCCTGGCCATATCGTGGCTGTTGGAAGCTAACACGGACATTGAACAATCTTGCTCTAGGTCTAGAAGGGGGTGTTTAAGTGATAGCAATAAATGCAAACAAACCCTTTAACGCGTTCTTACCCCTTAAACTAAACATAACAATAGATAGCAATCTTAACGTTCCCTTATACAAGTAGCAAAAAAAAACAAAATCATAAAGGGAAAAAAAAGAATTTATCATGTCTCTCGATCGGGGAATCGAACCCCGGCCACCTGCGGGCTTGTTATTGACTAAGACACCTAAACTAACTTAAGACTAGGCAATCATTGTCAAATGACAAGCAGGTATCCTGACCACTAGACCAATCAAGACTTGAAATCTAACTTGATGTCCATCCGGATAGAACCAGGCTCTATATGGCAAGTGAAATCAGGGAGGACCTTTACTTTGCAAACATTTAACGTAACCTATATAATGTAATGGCTATGAGAGATCAGTTGTTACCTATTGTAAGAGTGCATAGGTTACTATCAAACTAGCCTTAAAGACCGCAAGATCTTCTCAGAGGGCATCGCGAAGCGAAACATACAAGGAAAGGAAGATGGGGCGAAAAGACTTGCGCCAGGGGTGCGGGTATCTGGAAAGGAGAGAAAGGGGCACAAAATAAGTTGTTGAAATATTGCGTCATTCATTCACTTATAGCTGACAACCGACAAAATATATACATCATATCCACACGACTGAGTGTGGTTCTGGTAAGTTTTCTTGTTTCCACCTCTAAGAAAGGAAAAGATGGCTTGTAATAAATAGACAAAGTAGCCCTCTGTTCCCAAGGAGACATTGTTATAAGGACTAAGTCCAACTATTACCAAAAGCAAGTACCCTTATTAAAGGGGAAAGGAAAGAGAGTTTCTATAATTCCCGGTGGTATTATAAGGAGACAAAACAAACATGCCAAACCGCAAAGACTCTCTACTCCCGGGTTTTTGGTTTCGTGTATATATATGTATATCACCGTTTTGTAACACCGTAAGAGGGTATAGGTAAGTAAAGCGCGGGTAGATGGGTGTTTCCGAGTGCAATCATACAACGTCCGTAACCGCGATGATATACAAGGGGGGGGGGGGGGGGGGAGGGTGTAAGTAATGAAAGAGAAGAAGAAAAGTGGAAAAACAATACCATAAACCTGATTGGCAACCGGGAACCGGCGTTTTTCTGTGCAAAGTGCAAATC
>MU401464.1:127336-189922 GCA_022579005.1 Poronia punctata
TAAACTTCTTTTGTCTTTGTTGTATTTACTTTATTAATCCCCTAAACCCAATATAAAATTTTGGTTTTGCAATTTTTGCGGTTCGCTGTGGAAACCCCCCCCCCCCCCCCCCCGGTCGGGGAATAGTTTCTTGGCCCGAGGGTCTGATTGATAAAAAGAGTGGCGGGTTTCTATTCCGAAATAAGCTTCTTTTCTACCATCTGTGTGTGTGTATTTTGTCTTACGGGCACAAGCGCAAGGTGCAGGAGTCCGCAGCCGTACGTGCATAGGTGGTTTTTTTTTTTTAATCTTCATTCTTTGTGCCGGCATGGAAACAGGAGTACACGTACCTAGACCACGTTCTTGGGATGTACGCGCCATGGAGAATCGTTATCTAACCTACCTACCTAGCCTTCTTACCTGCTTTGGCGAGGACCCGAACTTCATATCAGATGCAGGCTTAAAGGATCTAATCCTGCGTACGTACGAGGAGGTTGTTGATGAAGATTAGAAAAAAGTTTACTGCATTGCCGTATGATGTAGAATAGGTAGACTACCAAGTCTAAGCCAAGTTAGATGACATCTATCTGCACATATGATAGCTAGGTTAAAAAAAAAAAGTACGATTATAGATGGACTAGCTACTTGTAGGTCTGGGTTTGATCCCCTGACGATACCTTTCTACACGACGGTACGGTACGGTACGGCACAGTACACGAAATATCGGATCCATAGACCTTTCCTTCCCTTCCTTTTATTCAAGTTACCAAGGGCTAGTACTGGTAAGTTGAACCAAAATAGGACTTTACTCGTACAAAAAAAAATCTTCCTTTGCCCAAAGCCGGGTCTCGAAATACGGGAGGATCCGGAAAATAAGAATGGAAAAAGTACTGGTTCGCCATACAGTAATCGTTCAGTCAATTGATCAAAATCACGGCTGTATGTCAAATCATCCTCACACCCTTCCCTCCCTTTCCCCCTCCCCCTCCCTCTCCCGCCCCGGCCGTGAGTCTTTTTTGCTGTCAATTTTAGCAACCTTGATTCACTCACGCCAGCAAGCAAGCAAGCAAGCAAGCAAGCAAGTCTCGGGCGGCGCCTCCTTTGTTTCGCAAACCCTTCAGCTCATTTATTATAGAGAACAATGAAGAATACCCTACTGGTTACTGATTGTTTACTTATTATTACGGGGGGGGAGCATAATCATAACGGCCCCCAATATCTTACCTGACCTACCTACCACCCTACCCTAGGTTAGCATCTTACCTCAGTCATATGTAGGTGCGGGAAGCTGTTATGCTTCCCTGCCAACCCCCCCCCCCCCCGTTAAATGTTTATTCTCTCTGTCTATCCTGGTCATGTCCCTACCTACCTACGAGTACATGACTTTCCGTAGCGCTAAATTAGCAGGGCGTAACATACATGTATGTACCTAAGGTTAGGTAGGAACCTGAGGACATACGCGACTTTACGACAATCTTTTGATCACACAAAACCATCTATCTATCTAGGTTAGTTATTAGATAAATAGTCGCTAGAAGAGGTTGAACAGACAATCCTAGACAATATTAAACTTTTTTCTTTCAAATATATTAATTACCTTTTAACAAAGCAGAGCGAGCAGATATGCGGATCATACCTACTTGCTTCTGCTTGATGTTGCCAGCCGGGGGAGCGCAAAAGCAGCAAGGAGAAGGCTGGGGGTGCGCTAGGTACTTCCCGTTGATTGTACATATCGTTTCGCTCGCGCGCGCGCGTGTCCGCGGGGTGGCTGGCTGGGTCTTTGCATATGTATGGGGACGCGCATAATAATACTACGAATATAACAGTTTAGTAGGACCCTAAAGCTGCTAGGTTAAGATCTTGGCTCCTTTTGAAATCTTTTTAGGTTACGGTTACATACAAGGACGTAGGTTAAGTTAGAGGTTAGATAGACAACCTAGCACCTAGGTTGTCAAGGGAGGTTCAAATCCTTTTTTTTTCTTTGGTTGTACCTGTACAGTATAAAGTTGAGGTAGAGAGATAGGCTTTTCAATTCCTTGTAGGTACGTACAAGTACGTATATCTAGCTACCGCGGGACCGAGTCTCTCTTTCTCTTTCACTCGTGAGAAACCTAAACTTGAATGGGCAAAGGAGACCGATTCTTCTAGCCCACCTACGTCTACCTTGAAAAATTCCTACATTTAAGGAGTTCCCTACTTAGGTCTAAATACTTAACGCTAGCATGCAGATCGCAACGCAGCGTCTCTTGCCTAAGTATTTTATAGAAAAATGACTTAACCTGCAAGGACTGCTAGGTATACCTACCTACTTACCTACTTACCTACTTACCTACCTACCTACCTACTTACCTATCTACCTACATACCTACCTACCTACCTACCTAAGTACTTACATATAAAAACAACTTATATATATGTTATTTACAAGTTACTAATCTAGGAGGTACATGCTAAGGCGCTGTACCATAGAAACATGTAAAGGGAGGGGGCTAATGCGCACTAAGTAGAAAAACTCCTTAGATGTAGGAATTTTTCAAGGTAGACGTAGGTGGGCTAGATTCTTCGAGGTTGACTTGACTTGATAATTCACTTTTTAATAGTGGGGGGGCTGGGCTGACTGATTGACGACAGAGAAAAAGAATCAGTCATTTTATGTATTCCTTCCTTTCTGTGTTCTATTTAGGCCTTCCTATTGCGGGGGGTTTGAATCAGTCAAGGTTTGAAAATCGTGGACTGAGGCGTTTGGCTTTTCTTGAACTTTGATCGAGTCTCACTTTTACCTATTGTCTTGACAATTGGCCAGCCCTGCCATTCAAGTTGTGTGTGTGTGTATGTGTGTCTATCTATCTACCCCACAAGAGAAGCATCTGTTCATAAAGTAAGGTACGTATTTAATAAGCAAGGGGTTTCCACTTGGCATGTGTTGTACTGTAATAGGTAGAGAGAAGGACGTTTGTTCCCTGCGCGCAAAAGATGCTGTTCTGGGATAAGAGTAAGAAAGGGAAAAAAAACAATGGATACAACAACGGGTATAGCCTATCCACGTACATTATCTACAGTGCCATGCATGTTGTACCAGTACTCGTACCTACATGGAGCAGTAGTACCTACCTGGAAGTATTCTTATCGAGAATGGCAGCGAATGAAATGACAGCAAGTGGTGTACCTATTTTTTTTTCTCGTGATCTCTTGGCCTTCCTTCCTTCCTTCCCTTCCCCCCCCCTCTTCCGCCGCTAGTAATGTAGAGTGCGGTTATGGAAATCCTGCCCGTACATAGACCTACATGCGTTACACATTAGCACAGCAGGACACTACTGTGGTATTAGCTGCAACAGTACCAGGATTTGGTATACAGATTTTGGGGGAGGGGGTGCGAAGGACAGCCGGGCTAGTACGGCTTATGCACGATGTCAGATCGAAAGAAAAAAAAAAGGTCCATGGGTTCTCTCTTGCCAACGATGATCGCATCAATCATACCTACATTGACATACCGACCCGTTTTGAATTATTATAAGACATATCTTATTATACACGTAGTAATATGCATCCCATGAGCAGCGGGAATGCATGCACTGTAGGTTTTGTTTTATAGAAACTCGAGCCCTCGACGAAGAACGCCAACTCGGCTGTTTCACCTTCCTCGCGCTGGGTTTGGAACACTCACTGACTACGCTGGGCTTAGGCTATGTACTATACTTAGCAGCCTGGGTAGGTAATAAACGGTGCGTTCGTGCGCAAAGAATTTCTGCCCATTTGAATTGTTCCTTGTACACGTGTAGTATTATATACCTATTATCTGTTATTACTACTATTACCTACCTGTTCTTACGGGAAACCCTTGTTTCTACCGATAAGTCTGCGAGGTATGTAGAATGTCGGCCAATTGTATCCTCTTGCTTTATTACCTAAAGTAGTAGGGTCAGGATACTCAGGGATTGGCGATATCCTAGATACTGTTTATGTACATGATAATCTTCTGTAGCCTTACGCTTGATTTGCATAAAGTCTGCTGACGACGATCGTTGGACTTGGAACAGCCGAAAAAGACGTTGATCCAGTTTCTTCAAAGGAGTCCGCATGGCAAGCCCTCAAGGCGATATACCCAAGGTTAGTAATTCGCTATCACGAATTATATAGTAAGGTATAAATTAACGGCCTTGCCAAATACCTAACCTTAGCCTCTTGGCTTTCGGTCAAGCCTGCAGTAGGTGAAGAATAGGCTTCTACGCTATATCTCTAGTAACTTGTATTTGAGAGCTACCCACAGACGTTGTGCAAAATAGCTCACTCGGTGGCCCGCTATCGATTGAAAGCAACAGGCGAAAGAGCCAACTCCCATTAGTACCTGCCTAGGGTGATGCAGCGAAGCTCTACTTCGTGCGGTGCGCAATACGAGTACAGATATACATCATGTATAAATGTAGGTACGTGAACAAGCAGGGTTCGGTGCTTTGACAAACTGCCGTCGAGTAGAGTAGCTGTCAGGAAGGATGATGTCCCTAAGGTTACTTACTTGATTGATTGCGCGTTAGCGTATACTACTCCTTGCCCTATGCTATGTACCTACTTACACAAGGTACTAGCACTAGTTAGGGTAGCGCAGACAAATTATCACTGGACAGGGCTCGATTGGGCAGGAGGAATTCAGCGATTAATCAGACCAATGAGAGAAGCGCGCCGGCATATTAGAAGGAGCCTATCAGAGTGACATGTCACACCGGTCAAGGACGGGATGCCGTCCATGGCAAAGTCTAGGTCAGAATAGAGAGACTCGAAGAAAAAAAAAAAACCAGCCACCACGATGAAAGCGCCAGCCGGATAGGCTAGGTAGCGCCATGTGCGACAAACATGATGACTATCATTAAAGTTACCTAGGTACTCGAATTTGCGCCAGTAAGTACCTACCACCAAGTCGTGTTGCCAGCCAGCGAGCGCTTGAGATTTTTACAGATTTTTCTATAACCCGTTCAGAACCCGTTCAAGAAACGATACATCGTAAGAGAACAGAAAAACGGGCCAAGGGAAACCTGCAACTGAAAGTTCATACACGAAAAACCCTCATTCTCTACGTGTATGCGAAACACAACAAATCTAGGCGAGGTATCTATCCACAGCACTAAACCGTTCACGGCAATCCCTGGAAAGCTGGCGCCAGTGATTGCAAGAGCGAAGAGCCCAGTCTACCATGTACACGTATTATTACTAGGTAGCTAGCGAAGCCAAGGGCCAGACAGACGATCAGCAGACAAGAAACTGATGAGGGAACAATAGATTTTGTAAAGAACCTAGCAAGGGTATCTAGTGCTAGTCCGATGGGGGAGGGGAGGAGAGGAGAGGAGAGGGGGGGGGGGGGTGTTTAGTTAGAAAGATCTGATGAAGTGGCGGTGAAGGAAAAGCTTTGTAGTTTGTGTGGTTGCCCGGATTAGCCTGCACAGTGCGTGTCTTTACCCCGTCTTTTCTCCTTTGTCTGATAACCTACTTTGTACTTCACGCGCACTTTATTTCAGTCGATTGGGGAAATTGTCGTCCACCTCGCGCCGCGATTTGTCTATCTACGTACATGTAGATGGGTAGGTCTAGAAACATGCGGGTTTGACGGATCAGGAGAAAGAGGCATAAGACCTCATGATTGGAGGGCTTTGTGGTGAGAAGGAATTCATTGGGCAAAGTAAGTAGATATCTACGGCCTACAATAGACAAATCAAACACCAAAAACGTATATACAGAATGGCAACAAGAGATAGTGAGAGCTGCGAGCGTTGAACTGCCCTCCCGGTATACTCGTATAAGCGCTCTCTTTTGTGGCAACGGAATGTATAGTATACAAGCTCCGCTAGGTCAGATACCGTAGGCCAGCATCTCAAAAACCCATCGTACCTACCTGCTCCGTAAGCGGTCCATCTTACGGCCAATGATAGAATAGCCTTGTTCGCTGTCCCTTCCACTTTGATCAAGTTCAAACCCCCCAACCGTTATTAGCGGAGTGGAAGAGAATTGCGTTGTGCGCCCTTGTCCACACGTTGTTCGCTCTAATTGGACCAACAAATGTTCCCCAAAAGCCGACCTGAAAAATGGAATATGGATATCAACAATTAACGAAGAGTTGCGGTTATTAATAAATCTCATCGATGCTGTAAGAGATACCCAAAATCAATAGCGCCACGTTTTAGAGTTTATACCCCCATGATAAAGATTGCCCAAGGTTACAAATAACCTTTTTTATACCA
The DNA here is from genome assembly GCA_022579005.1 of Poronia punctata. NCBI lineage: Eukaryota > Fungi > Ascomycota > Sordariomycetes > Xylariales > Xylariaceae > Poronia > Poronia punctata. The sequence goes on from MU401464.1 coordinate 133,543, forward strand.
ACTTGAACTTGTATCTAGTAAAATAGATACAAAGCTTGTTGCCCAGCCGTACGTACGTGGAGTTACCTCGTAGGTATCTACAAAGGGAGGAGAGAATAAGCCTTAATTAGCACGGATAACGGTCCGCTCTTGCAGCTCGCCGACTTGTCAGGGAAGATTACGGAGCCGAGATGATGTGCATTGTCCCCATGTGACAGAACCTACTAACTTACTCGTATGTATCAAGTACTATACGTATTACAAAGGATTTAAGATCTCCCGTTGCAAGTACAGACACCGTACGAGTATGTGTCGTGCGCAACACAGTACATACACAGAATGCAAAGATGCAATCCCTTCCCTAGGTTAGGTTAGCTCTGGTGCAAGCCATGTATCCGGATGAAGGTGTTGCAATCAAGGTAGGTAATCAAGGCTACCATCGTGGGTGTAAATAAAAGAAGACCGTAATATACGCCGATTACACATCTTCCATTTCGTCTGAGTGGCGCGCCTTCAAAATCATGATAGGTGTAGGTACTAGTAGGCACCGATTTGGTACAATTAGCTCGTTTGTCATAAAAAAGAGTCGCTTGCTACCTGTTTACTGACTGACTTTACCTAGGTACGTGATTGATAGTATATCCTGTGTATCAAGGACCGCGATCCAGATGGCCCATGGGTGTGCTCGACAACGTGGGCGTCTCTGATTGGTCGTGTAGTGGCTGGATTCTAGATAGAGGGGGGTGACGGGGAGGTTGGTACACGGAATAGGAAAAAAAATGGGAAAATGATGGCGATAAGGACAGGGACCTCTTGAGTTGGTTCGAATATTCTATGGAACCAACAACGACAATATCCCTAACCTACTCGTAGCTTGATGCCTTTTATGCGGCCTAATTGAACAACTTTGGAGGCTGTCGAAGTTGGGAAAGTTTTATTTTGGCAATGAGACCGACGAATGCGAGGTTGTTCTTTGCTATCAAATATTGACCCGATCCCTGAATACCTTGGAGAAAGTCTATTTTGACTGGTATCCGAAACAGAAGCGCGCAGGTTAAGGCTACGTACGAGTAGGTAGGTAGTGTCACAGTCCACATACCGTATTCGTCTCATGGGACATTTATGTGCAGCGCTTTCATCGGAAACTACTGATCTATACGGCGTCGCTTACAGAGTTATGATTACATGCAAAAGCCAACGATACTTATAGATCGGTTCTTCTACCCTCTAGTCCGTTGACATTCATTCACCTGCCGAAACTTTTGCCTCATTGATGACACTAGGTTACACAGGACGAAGTCAAAAAAGGGCTCGCGTAAGCTGTGAGATTTTGGTTCCCATGGCTTTTGAATAACGGAAAGTGACCTTCTACATGATTGTAGGTCGGTAGTGATTATGAAAATATGGGTAGGGAAAGGCATGTATTCGACACTTGATAATTGCTTTATTTGGAGCATTTACACTTAATTCAGGTGCCAGGCAGTCAGGACAACCCGGTGACAGCACAGCAAGGCGGGGCGGGCCTCGCCAGCTCCCAATGTGACGCAGATCCCTTCGACTCTGGGAGGAGCCGAATACGCCATGGGGTAGCTAAAGCAGGCTATGATTGGCCTGGTGGGAGATATGCATAGCCGCGCCCGCCGTGCGTTAGTCTTGCTGCTCGGGCATGCAAGTGCGCAAGCCCACCATCTGGCCCCCTTGTCAATTGAGATAGGTACCTACTTTAGGTACGTAGGGGTAGGGGTAGCGGTAGGCCCGTAGGGTGGTACTATGTTAGAGGGTGCGCTTGCCAAGTCCATGTACTCCACACACTTTTCAATTGCACCCAATATCGTGCCTGTCCCGCCCGCGTCAAGGGAAGCGCAGTCCGCTCAGAGCATATGACATAGCTGACGGGAGAAGCTTACCTTGCTAGCCGTTGGAAATCGGCTTCCACGGGTAAGTAAAAGTATTGTCACAAGTTAAAAATACACCTACACCTAGACATACCTTGACATCGAGACGAGGTTATGTGCAAGTCAGGGCAGGGCGCGAGGGGATGTAATACGCCCCATGCGCTTAGTCAGGAACTGTCCCACCCTACATCGAGGCATAGACGATTAGTCTCGCGATATCCCATAGGACTGTAGTTGTGTCAATAATCTGGCCGAACCTTTTGTGTTCACGCGTAACAGCAAGCGATAGACGTACGTACTTAAGTGGCGGCTCGCGTCCGTTGCAGAAAAGAGAGAAAAGAGAAAGAAACCTACCTGAGGCGCCCGGAGCGTGGGTAACCAGCGCTTATGAATAAAACTCCTCACTACCTACATATGTAGCTAGTTACGGGGTTGGAGGGTTATAGCATGTGAAATGAGACAAGGGCGACGTTACCGCAGGCATTTGCAGGGTGTTTGCATCTACCAGTGTGGATACCGTATGTACCTAAATCATGTCACATGGTTCTGTCTTTCCCATTACTGTGCCGTCGACTTGGGATCGTAGCCATTCAATCTACAGTAGATTTTTCCACGATTCAGTACTATGTAGACGAACCTGCAAGATCCGGCATGATTTGGGATTGGCCCGATCGTGTACCGATATCCCGTTGCTAAGCGCAAAGAACGCGATTAAGACATCATCTGATTAAACTGCAGCCATGAGCAACTGCTAACATGTGAAGCCTCGACGTAACGTGAAGGAATCCGCAGGGTGGCGAGGAGCGCCTTAAGCTTTTAAGCGTACCTTGGACTACTTAGAGAGGAACGACAATCGCTGCCGCCCATCACAAGCTCCCATGTGCCGATTTGGACAGGCCAATGCCGTGCATTGCATGAGCGTGGCTTCTTATGCGGTGGGCGGATGAGGCTCGAATCCACAGCATGTCGGTACTCGACGTCCTCAGCCTCAGCCTCAGCCTGGCTGACCGCTGACCCATATAAACATCATTCGTTATGGAAGAAAGACGAAAAGTCAGGTAATTGATAGAAGATCTCCTCGGCCGGCCTTGTTGCGGGGTTAGGCTGGCGGGGAAATTGCCTGCGTCGGAGTTTCATAACATTACCAGCGCACTGGTAGTAGACAGTTTAAGTGCGAGGCAAGGCAGTGTTGTTTTGCACACAGGCGTAAATTTAAATCTCTCCAACTCTTCACACCGGCTAGGACGCTTGTTCCAGTACGTGTAATGTACGAGTAGGCTATGACTCGTTGACTCCTCACGCAATCTGGCAACGACCCCTTTACCATAGCCATGGGATTTATATCATCAAAGAACCATTGATATTGGGAAGAAGCATGCAGAACACATACCCCATTTCATGTCGAGATTACGAATTTACGATCTCGTAGTCGGAATCAGAATCCGCCATAATATTTAGCGCAAGAATCTACTACGTGTAATCCATGTTGTCCAATTGATCTTACAAGTACGTACTTTAATTACCTATTCTAGTCTGGTAGCGCATACTGTCCCAAAGTGTGGGGTAGCTTGCAAATGCCAAACACAGCTGAATTATACGAAAAATGTTAAAGCTTCAAACTGGGAAGTTCATACCACGTACAAGAGGCGATATCCTATGCGTACATGTATCAGGTGCTGTCTAAGGTGAGGCGAGGTAAGGCATTCGGTACACTGCGTCCACGTCTATACGCAGTTGCAGAGAAGACGGAGAAGACGGCATGTCCTGGCGGGTTCTGGCAGGGCGGGTATGCTATTACACGTAAAATGCTGAAGAAGTACAACAACGCGATGTCTCCCCGTTATCCATGCAGAACAAGCTTGTCGGTTGGGTTCATTGGCTATCCTGAGGTGATAAGGGTTGGATAAGAGACTTGTAATATCCATTTGAAGTTACTTTCCTTCTCATACTATTAGTAGCAGCTGTAGTCATATTCTCAATCCAGGTACAATAGGTAAAGATAGGATTCTATGCAAAGATGCAAGTTCGACATCAAGAACAGAGATATAATCTTCGATTAAAACTCTTAAAATTGACAGGTGCCACATAGCCTACCCGGAAACTACCTACCTACCTACTATGGAGGTTGCTCATATTGCTTACCTAACCTAGATTAGTGGGGTAGATAGTGTCAGATCTTCGAAATTCGACATGTCTATGATGGCCCCCCGAACTCCTGCCCATATGTCCCAACTATTTGCAAAACATGATGCAGTTGCGACGTACCTACTACTACGCTATCTGCAGGGCCACTTCGAAACGAGTATACTAGTATCCTGGCAACTAAACTAAGGTAGGTAGTATATATACCCGTTCAAACATGAATTACCACTGTTGTAGGCGCCGCTATTTACTTCAAATACTCGTATCAAAGCACGAAATATGATACCACAGTAACCTACCTAGGTAAGGATGCATCCTCGTTCACGCTGTACCCTTTACGTACTCTACGGGCCCGTCGGGTAGATGCAAAGAGGGTCGATTTTGCATTGCATTCCGCTGCTTGCTACCTAGTCTAGATGCAACGTACAGCAGTTAGGAATAGGTAACGTACAACGCACATGCGTGTAGACGACGTCTGCACCTATTCTAGGTGTGCTCTTCGGTACGTATTCACATGCATGCTCACACCAGCATGGACCCTGACTTACCGCATGCATCGGTGGCCGCCTCCTGGACGTCTGCCATATGTCAGTTTGCAGGTCTGGCGAACATTAGGGTTTGCATCCTCAATGTAAGCATTATCTTCCTGCCGATCTGACTTGCGCAGTATCTAACATCATGTACGGTATGTTATACACCCGTTCTGTACCGACCTTATACTAAGCAGCTAGCTAAGGTATGTCATCTAGATAATCTGGCACGGGTAGTACAGCGAGGAACGGGTAAATTGAGCTGCAAGCGTAAACGGTTTGGTCGAACGACATTGTTGCTGGCCAGGCTAGGATCCCGGTGGATCTCAGACGGCGTCTGACAAGTGATGCGATGATCGGGACGGGAACAACAGAAGGCCTTGGACTAGCCAAGCTCTCCTAGGAGGTCGGAGTCGTCGACTCTCGAGGGAAGAGGGGGGTTTACAAGTGAGAAGCCAAGAAGCTCAACAAGCAGCCCAGTGGGGTAGAGAAGGTACCCGACCAAGAAAAGATCCAAGCGTCGGCCCAATCACATTCAAGTACCTAGTACACAAAACCCACTACAAAGTTCCTGTAGATAGGTGGGTGTCCTGGTACCCTAAGCAGCTACCGACACGTACGAGTACACCGTACTGAGTACTATGGCGCTATCCCCGTACTCTGGCAAGGCGCAACGTTAGCTGAGCTACACGCGCAATGGTCCAATTTACAGCAAATCTCACCAGACAGCGAGCAGCAACATGATTACCTATGTCTCCTCTGGAGAGAACGGTCGCGCGTCTTGTCCCATCATAAGAACTACCGTTAGTTCCAGAACTTGCTAGTCTAGACATCTCTATTCCGATTCTCGTATTCCGTCGATGGTGCAACTCGAGCGGCCACGATGTGGTGGCTACTTGCCCAATCCGCCAATCTACTACTCAGCGGTGGTAGGGTTTGATAACCGGTTCGGCCATTCGTCCAGGACGCCCAATATGAACTCCGCCACACAAGAGAAGAATGAATTCGAGTTTTGCCCACCTTCCCCGCCCTAGTTGGAGGAGGATCGGGGGCGGCAAGACCCCGGCACTGCACCGGACCAGGTAATTATGATTAGTGGGCCCCAGATTCTACAGAAGACGGACACCTTGACACGTCTGAACCGCCAACCCACCTTCCCTGTTGATGCAGGTTGGTGAGAGTATAGACTGATAAATACATCCAGAACGTGCTCCTATAAACTTGAATCGGGGAACTTGTCAACAGCCGCCGGGCACAGATAAGACCCTGTAATTGGGATCAAAGTCACATTGACCGGACTCACATACCTAACCTGCGGCCTGTTTACCCAATGTAACAAAGTTCGGGTCTCGCTGGAGCCCATGTCGAGAAGAGGCGCATGCGTTATATGGCGGCGTCAAGCAATCTTAAGGGCCAAGAACTATCCTACTAACCTAACATATTCTGTAGTCTAGCATCGGCTGTCAATCAAGAGATATGCCGGTACGGCAATGCGTGACCTTGACAATGTCGAAACACTGTATGTAAAAAGCCACCAAAGCCACCCAAGCCACCAAAGCCACCAAAGCCACCAAAGCCACCAGCGTCTCAACCAGCCCAAGAGTGGATACCTGAAATCGGTAGACATACGTGTTATATGATCAATATTTTGTTTGTCGCGCCACAATACAACACCAGTATATCACGCCAATTCATCAACCGGGCAAGTGGTCATCCTTTACTTTTCAGTTACGATTCGCCTAGTCGACGTATTGCTTTTTCTGATGCTTAAGATCAAGAGATTGAGGCTTGCGCAGCGTACAACTCTAGAATGGAGAAATAGAACCCTCGCAGGGTAGTTTGCGGCTCTCCAGCTGCATGTCCTTTTCGTGCCAGGCAAGGTGTTGAGCAAAGAATATAAGAAAACTCGCATGTAGCCTTGCTAAGTAATAGAATTAATATGCCCAGTTCAAGTTGTTGCAAAGACAAGATATTCATCCCAACGTGAACGGCGCGTATTTTGGAGGGCTTTAATAGTATAAAACTCGATGACCGTAAACCCTATTTTATATCCTGTACCTTTATTACTCTGTTTCAACTGTAGTCAAGACCAAATAAGCGCAAAACCTACGTAACCAGACATGCCGGATTGTCTGAGAACCTTACCCATCTACGGGTGGAATATGATATACCTATACGTGACATACATTCGGTCTAGGTTTAAGTTTAACAGATCTCTTAGGACAACGTTGGCCATATAGGAACGGAAGTACCCGCTCAAGTTAGCTCCACATTGTGAAATCCGTCGGCCTACGACCTAATCGGCCGCTTGGTTGACCAATGAGACAACCGGCTACTTGGCCACAGAAACTGCGGCCTTCTTCCTTCTCAGTCTCCACGCTCCAGGTTAACTAATACAGTAACAGTAATCAGCTCATTGGAATAATAGGAACACGTTCCCTTATTTACCGTTTTCCTGTTCTACACGATTATAACAAATTATCAATGGGTAAAATCGTGTGATACCATCTACATGGGGGGTTCCTACGGGACAACGTCTCTAGGTTAGCTAATTTAACCCCCGTTAAAACTAGAATACGGATTGAACGTTTCCGGCCCACAGTACGTATTTTGCAATATCAAGCGCTGCCGGTCCCCGGAGGCCTATTTGGCCGCCCGATTATAGAACACAAGAAAATAACACTGGGAGGACACAAAATGCAAATACGCTTAATCAGGCCAAAATGCATTTTGGCAAGATACCTGTAACTACGTCTTATTTCTACTCTTGGTCAGGAACAGGTTACATGGCCAAAATACATAGCTGTCGGGCGAGTTCATGGCAGGTTATTTCTTGATTCCGTTTCCCCTCCGTCAGATTATACAAGACACAACCACGTAATAGAGAGCAGCCAGTTGAAATTCACCGTGAGAAATATACCGGACTCAGTGTTAGTATCAGTTATACACAGTACAATGACCACAAACCTACTAGGCCCAGATCTTGTATCCCCCAATATGAAAAGAACAAAAAAGACCAAGATTTTTAAGCTAAGCGCTACCGTGGACTTGAACTCTATCTACTTGTACACGGAACAAAACACTCGGGATTGTTTTACACGTATACCAGATTCCCGACTACCCCAGCTTCGACAAGGTACAAATTTTGTCCACGGAACAGACAAAACGGTTATATACAATGATGTGGTGTGTGGTGTACAGTCAGCACACCGTGCACCTACAAATCGTAAAGGAGCCTTGATTACAATCGTCCTGAGAAAAGACAACAGGTACAATACGCAAGTACATACCTACCAACGTCGACAGGAGATAGGTATTGGGGGTTACGGTCTTCTTCTCCCCCATCCCCCACTCCAATAGGACCCGTCAACAACACGCTGTCACTAAGAACGCCACACTAGACCACAAATGCTTCCGTTGCTAATTGTGCTACGGTATGCTTTGCCAGCAACTCAGAACAAATTCTTAACGATTATTTATCAAGATAAGTACGAGCATTCCTTAGCATCGCTCCAAGTCAAAGGTGGAAGACAATAATGGACAATCACATAGACCATTGTAATCAGCATGGCGAAGTGCCTACTTGTACGAGTCGATTGGTAGCGAACCAGAAAACAGAATTGATAAGCCGCTTTAGCGCTATGTGTATCTTGGAGCGAGATTCTGTAGGTAATAACATCGGTACAATGTTGATCTCTTCAGATATTGTTCGGTCTAGCCTGTATTGACGGTTGGTAGGTATTATATACGTGTACGTAACAAGTAAAGTATGTATCTTGCCTGCATTTGGAGGCCCGTGCCAACCCGACTAGCTCATCCATCTCACCATCCCCCACCTCCACAGGTGGACATTGGCCATGGCACCATCCTCCTACAACGTACAGGGGCCGACAATTGCATACACGTACAGGCTGTTTGGCTGTCCATCTCTTGAACGAGCAGTACAGTGCAAATACTAGAGAGGAAAGTGAAGATCCAGACCCAGATTGTGGTCGGTTGCCAACTAGCACGTAAGTAACCCACTTACTCCACAAAATCAACATGTTACTGCCCCCCCCGGCTAGGCTCGTCGAGGGACCCCGGTTGTGGTGTTAGGGGTGAGGAAAGAGCGAACAGCAACAGACACCCATTCGTGCTGGTGTCGACCAGCTAGGTAGTGCCCCTTGTAATCTCGATCCAGGCTTACTACCAAAGTACAAGATAGGTAGCGAGAGAGAAAAAGAGGGCAAGAATAGGGTTTATTTCTGCTATTACTCATCAGAGCCTTGTTTGTTGTAAATTTGGAGCCAGAAAGGGGGTTTGTAGCAAACGTGCTGATGGGAATATTTATGTTTATTATGGAAGGCAAGTTAGGGTTGTGCATCAAAAACGAGATCTGAAATAACAGCGATAAGCAGGGGTAGCGTGTGGGTACAGTAGGGGTGGGTGGTGTTAGGTCAGCAGTACTTGTAGAAGTACAACACATGTTTAACAACCCTGAAGCGGGTTCTGGGTGCCTGGCAGCCTGGTCCTAGGTAGTGGGCGTAAGCTTAGGACAATTTTCTAGACTTAACCTGGTATTTACTGCTGTATACTCCTTACCCAAAGAGGTCAACAGTTCCTTTCCTCCCCTACCGGGTCTCGGTACAATGAGTAGGTACACGTCTGGTTAAGCCATTGAGGTCACTCTCCCGGCGCTAACTCACTGGTATACTTGCGAAATATACTCGCTCCTTCAGGGCTCTGAAGTACAGCTAACTCCAATTTTGTAGTCGGCCTCTGTTCTGTTCGCTCCTCTTATCCACCCTCAACCATGCTCCTTCCTGCCTTCTCCTCTTCCTGTTTTTACTTACTTCCCTGCCTCCTCCTCATCAGCGACAAGGAGCGACTTTCTCAGTCCCGTCTCCTCCCTAACAGCTCTCTCTTTCCTCCTCCCCGAGTCATTCCCCTCACCCTCACTTTTGTTTGTCATTTTCCCCTTCCGATCTCTCTATTTTCGGTTACGACGACTGGAGGTCAGGGAATTTTTTTTTAAGAAAAAAGGTGAGCCCTACGAATTTCGTCATCATGGTCTTCTACAATTGATTAATTGCGCGTGGCATTTGACGGGAATCGATGCGGCACCTGCGTATGCATGCACTTACTGATTGTTTGCAGAATAAAGTCGAGGATAGAACCTTGACCGGGCCGCTAGTCGACTAGGAACCCCCAGAAACCCTTATCTTTTACATCAACTACATTCGTTATCCTGCGGCTTGTAAGAGCTGGATACCGAGGTTAACAAAAGACCATCGTTTTTATACTCTGGTCTTTATTATCATACGGAATAGCCTCGCGACGATTATCGAGTTGAGATACTGGCATTACTTTCGGTTTAACACGCGCCTGAACCCGCGCCTGAAGCCGCGCCTGCCCTTCTAACCCTTTTGGCGATCCCAAGCTCAATTCACCCCGAGTTTCTACGACGGCAACATACCGCATATTACGACGCGTCCTACGAGTGTACGAGTGTACTGTTTGATGATTGGTTGTTTATAGTTGGGATTCTGTTGTTTTTTTCGCAACATAAGCTGGGCTCGGTATTTTTATCGCCCTCAGAAAATCGGGTTTTATCCTGCCGGCCGGGCTCACCTTGTCCAAACCGCAAAGCTGGATTTACCGTCGATCGCATATACGCCTACCCGGGCCGACTCAACAATATCATACTTCAACACCCCCTTCAGTCACCGGGCAGCTTATGAAAGTGAGAAGCTGCCAGCGCTTCCACTCCCGCCACAGTTGCTGACATACCCTCCGACTGCATCTTCTCCCCCCCGGTTGAGTTCCATCGCATCCTTGGCAAGCTCGGGCGGCGATTCCCATACGACGGCAGACTCGGTCGTCTCAAACGACCCGAAAACGCCGCCCTCTCATATGCCGGCGTCGGTATCAGGCTCGCAGCATAACATTGGTGGATACGATCAGTACCCAGCGATGAATCCACAACAAGAGATGTATTACCAAGGTGCACATCTCTCGGCTGGCCCAGCGTCAGCGCCTCAGACGGTCACTTCAAATTCCCTGCCACAGTATGGCCACCAGCAACAACCGACTCTGTTGCAACCGGGGCCTCATTACAACTCGGCGCCATCGTATCATTACAACTACCAGAATGGCCTAGCGTCGCCGCACTCGGCCCCACCAGCTGTCTCGGCTCCTATGGGCCCTGCCAACGTTCTACCGTTACCCGGAGGGGCCAATCCATCCGGGATGCCACCCTCATACCAAGGTTTTGACACTACTGGCCAAATTGCCCCCCCGGGCATGAAACCTAGGGTAACAGCGACGCTTTGGGAGGATGAGGGAAGCTTATGTTTTCAGGTAGAGGCTAGGGGGATATGTGTGGCCAGGCGCGAAGGTAAGATATATCAACAGGGAAGGCCTGACATGACAGCCTGAGATCCTTGCTAATCGCCTGTCACAGATAATCATATGGTAAACGGGACCAAGTTGCTGAATGTTGCGGGCATGACACGAGGAAGACGCGACGGGATCTTGAAGAGTGAAAAGGTTCGCCATGTCGTAAAGATAGGTCCGATGCACTTGAAGGGTGTCTGGTATGCTTCCTCCCCAACCCATTCGGACAGCAGAGTTGGCTAATATTTGACTGGAACAGGATTCCGTTCGAAAGGGCCCTGGACTTTGCGAATAAAGAAAAGATTACAGAATTGCTGTATCCGTTGTTCGTCCACAACATTGGAGCTCTGTTATATCACCCAACAAATCAGAACCGAACGAACCAAGTGATGGCCGCCGCAGAACGCCGCAAGCAGGAGCAGATGCGCAACTGTCCTAGTTCGGGTCCATCACCCCCCAGTGGCGTGTTACCGTCCATTCAGCAGCATCATCATCACATGAGTCTGCCCGGCCCGCAACCCTTGCCGTCTCACAACGGATCGGGACGACCTTCCCTCGATCGCGCTAATACCTTCCCGACCCCACCGACAAGCACTTCCAGCGTGATGAACGGAATGGGCAATCCCGAGTATACCTGGAATCAACAGGGCATGAATGGCGGGCAAGGCAACAATCCAATGTCGATAGACACGAACCTTAGTAATGCTGCGCGGTCAATGCCCGCTACACCTGCTACTACACCACCGGGAAATTCGCTGCAGAGCATGCAGTCGTACCCCCAAGTGACACAGTCATACGACAGTTCGAGGGGCGTTTATAGCCATTCCGCTCAGCAAGGTCAGTATGGCTCGAATAACAGCCCGCAGGACCGGAACGTATATGGGCAGCCGAATTCGTACATAAAGAGCGAGATGGGTCCGCCATCCGGACGTCCCGTCGGTTCGGGCGTGCCGGAGGGAGCCGAGGCGAAGTCGTCGAATGGTATGCTGCAACATGGAGAACAGCATCCCGGAGGAGAAGAAGAAGCCGACCACGAAGCGGAATATACGCACGATAGTGGCGCCTACGATGGGAGCCGGGGCCCCTACAATTATAACGCAGCCCCTCCCGTCGCTCCCATGCCCGGCGATCATCAACATTTACAGTCGGACATGGCAGCGTCTCCTGGCCACCAAGGCCACTCGGGAAGAGCAACGCCGCGGACCACCGCGGCGCCCCAGCCCTACTACCACCAGCAACCCGGATATAGTACTCCGCCTCGTGCCCAAGCGAGCAACCTGTATAATGTTATGAGCAATGATCGAGGGGCGCCTAATGGGGCGCCAGCTTCCGACGTGTACGGCTCGCAGACAGATATGACAACCTCGCTACAAAACGGGTATTCGGCGCAGCCTGGATTAAGTGGAATGCCGTCACTGAAAAGGGGCCGTGACGATGAAGAGGACATGCAGCGTTCGCAAAACGGCGGGCTAGAACTGAAGCGCCGAAAAACCCTCGTTGACGGATCATTACCGCCTGCGGGGTATGACTCTATGAGCCGACCGACTTCGACTGTTGGGGTATCCCGGCGACGCTAGAGTAGCTCATGATGACGACAACATGTCCGACAGCGACGACGACGCCCCTACTGTCTTGAGGCTTGCGCTTGGTTGGCAGCTCTGTAAGATGGCGGCGCGGCGATGACCTCAGAACAACACACATTCCTTCCGGTTCGATTTTCCTTAACGTTTCATTGTATTCGCTCCGAAGGCATTGGAGCGACGTTTTACACCAGTCAGTTGACCTTCATCCGACTACGAACTTTACGACCAAAAATTTTAAACAGACGCCCTTGATGGTCATGTAAATGCTTCATGAATTGATGCGTCGCATGGTGGCATTGAATTCCTTGAGACTTAATACGATTTGCGATGTTAATGCAAGCTGAACGAGACCCTCGATGACACAAAAATGCCGCCTATCATGACGTCTTAGGCAGGTCAGGCTCATGAGCTCAAGGCAGGCTTGTTTTATTCTTTCTTCACACAGGCTGGTTTTTGCCCTCCGCATGGTAGAGACGGAGAGCGCGCGGTTGTCCAGAATTTTTCACATGCTTTACGAATGATGAAACGACTTGATTTCTTCTGTCATCAAAAAGGGGACGGTGTCAGCAGGCGTGTTGGAAAGGTTACTCCTGGTGTCAGGGTCCCAAGCTTTGACGATGAATTAAAAAGGCTTTTCGCTGCTTTGATACACAGTGGATTAGACAATAGCTACACACAATTGAACTCACCATTGATAACCAGCTGGCTTTCCAAACCTAGTGGCCTGTTACTGCGACGTCGAAAGGATCCGAACTCGGGACAAATCTTGAAAGCCATTGTCCTATAGAGTTGCGGAGAACTGGTGCGGCCGCAGACTTTCTACGAGGTTCAGTTACTGGAGACGAAGAAGGGGGGTTTACCAGCTGCAGCAAAGCGGCACTAGGATTGAACGCTATTACGCCTAAAGACTCCTATAGTCGACGGTACCTGAAACTATTGTTAACCAGAGGAGGGAAGGTTATAGCGCAACGGCTCTACAGTATGATCTATTGACACTAGAATTGCTAGGTCGACTTTGGCAAACAGACAATAATAAGTTGCAGGGTTGGAACGTCTCGATGCTCAAAACCTGCAATGTTATCTCCGTCCTCTCTGTGTTTTGTTCTTTTGTAAACCGTATATAGCTTGCAATAAAAACCTCCAAGACAAAAAGAGAGTAAGCATACCATTCATTATCCATTCTGTAAAAATCTGATAAACAGTGTCAGCATCATTACACCTTTCTCCTATTACCAAAGTAGGTAGGTAAGGTAGTCATTATAGCGTTGGCAAGTTCCATCTTTTGCAGAAGGGGAGGTAGAGAGAAAATAGCGGTACAAATGTCCGATAATCGTGGCTCAGTGGTCTAGTGGTATGATTCCTGCTTCGGGCTTTTTTCACCCTTAGCACACACAAACCCTTCCATCATACGTGGGAATGCAGGAGGCCCCGGGTTCGAATCCCGGCTGAGCCCTATTTTTGTGATTTTTTTTAATTGTTTTTATTCGAAAGGACTCTTAGGAAATTAAAGGAGAAGGAGGAGGAGGTTTTGTGTCTTTTTAAAGGTGGAGATTTTCTAGGTATAGGTTACTAGACGATTGAAATGATAAGGGGTATATGTGTGTATGTATGTATAGGTCGGCATGTCTACTTGTTATGATTGGTTGTTCTTAACCTAGGTAGGTAGATAGGAGATAGGGGAAAGAGGGGATGAGAAGAACAGTGTTTACTATATTGTTTGTATTGTTTAATATCGATCGTGACGGAGGTAGAAACCACTCGCTCTTCCCGAGGGGTATAGAGCGTGGTAAAACTATTTGATGTATATATATATATATCTGTAATGATATCAAACTCAGTGCCTGCGGGAGCTCAACACTTCATTACCTACCTAGGGTACCCTAGACGCTGTCCTTTAGACTTCCTGGGTATAAGTAGCTTATGCAAGTATACACGTATACATATCGCGGGAGTTTTGGTACACCTCAAATCCTTCTATTGTTGCTTCGTATCTGCGGTTCTTTGGACACTGGTATTTGGTAATGTTGTGAATAGCGTAATCTTCGTTGACTGTTCACTCAACCCTTTGAGCGTAGAGGGTATATTTGGTATCAGGGTTTTTATCCAAGTCTTTGGCATCTGTTGTGGTGTAGGTGGTGCTTAGCTATTTCGGAGACAGTTTCACCACTTGTCCAAGTGATGGGGAAGACCCGTGTTTATCATGGTTCGAATATCTTGAGAGAGATTATTTTGGACAAGCGTGGTGTCTTTGGTGATATTTTGCCGTTGATGTGTTGACTTGACAACGACATACAGATGGGATTTTGCAATGTGGCCTGTATAGCTAGGATTCTGTAGGTCTAGAGCAACTTGTTAGTTTTGCTAGCGAGGAACTGTTTCTCGGTATTGGTAAGGTAGGTAGGTATCTTGGAATCGGTATCGACGCAAAGCTTCAAGGGCGTCATAGTAGCTATCGTAGTATATTTGACTGCGGCAAAAAAAAAAATGAGCTGTAGGTACAACCACTATCACCAAACAAGCTTAAAGGAGTCAACGTCACTTACTTGCGCAGGAAGTAGGTTGCTCAAACTGGGTGTTGACTACCTCCTAAATCGCAGGCCCACTGCGAATCCAGCGTAGGATAGATAACTGACTACCTAGATAAGTAATGTTGATCTTGGAATACAACTCCTTTGTCGTTGTAGAAGAATTATGTCTTTATTACTGTAGCACTGCAACAGGCGTTTGGATATGCTTCTAACGGTATCATATTACTTGCAAATACCCCTGAGTGGGCAAAGAGTTGTGCATATTTAATGTTCGCGTTACCCTCCCTCCGAGCAGATGTTATACTTTGCCTAACTTACCCTATTCAGTGTTTTCAAGATTTGCGGCTGGCAAGTCAGTACCTAACCGAAGATGACGCGATGTAACTTTGCCGATGATACGTGAGACTTGTACCTGTACCCTATGAGTCAATGTTGATAGGAAAGACGCCTTACAAGTACACATAAGATACCCCCTAGCAAGATAAGACGGCAAGGAGAGTGCAAGGTCCCATCATCTTCAAACTACCTAGGCGAGTAAGAAGGCAAAGTGGACATGACACAGCGGTGTAGAAGACCTAAGTCTTCCATAGTCAAGGAGGGATGAAACATAAGATGAAGTGCGGAAGATGGCAAGACAGAAGAAGACAAACAGGAAGGAGGAGCCAGTCCCCCGCTGTAACCTACTTAAACAGCAAACTCGGAACCAGCACTATACGTACCTAGGTATACCGCTACCGAGACGAAATCCCAAAGTAACGACAGGGAAGGCGAGAGAAATCTATCGATCATGTTCATGGGTTTCTGCTTTGATGTACGAGAGTATTCGAAAGATTACCTATCTAGGTCATTACTGTGCGAGGAAGGATTTAAGGGAGTGAAGTGACGCGGCTAATAAGTGATTCTTAAACGGCGCTTAGAGATCCCTGGCCGCAGCTTGTGGAGTTTCTTACATACGATACGAGTACGTACTATGTAGCAGTGGAGACATACCGGCAGCCGTCGTAATAAAGTTTTTATTTCAAATTCCTACGCAGCCCGATGCACATTGTATCTAGAGGGAAGCGCCTCCCCTTGTAATAAAACACCTGATATAGTATTAAAAGTTCTGACCCCCAGCCTCAGGCCCATATATTTCCGGCCGTCTTCCCCAAACCAACCAACCAGACTTGCAGGACTTCCTTTATTGTACCTCAAGTGTTGAGAAATTGGCGGTCCTGGCGCCAACTGTCCATCGAATGATGTGGGACAGGTAAGAACTAAAGCCGGGCGTATGCTATGAATATTTTCGGTGTAATGACCCCTTGCCCGGACTAATGCCCAATGCCCAATGCCCAGGCGGGGAGGAGGGGGGCTTCTCACCTTTAGATTCGTTGTTCTAGTGACTACGGGAGGAGGATTGATTTCATAACTAGGTAGCTTTGGCTCCCTGAGAACTCGGGCTGATCACGACCTTGCCGGTACTATGAGGATTGACGTCGCTATCATGTAAGCCCAGATGGGGGACACGACTCCAATCTGCCTAGTAAAGTAGGTTGATGTGTGTCCACAGGATAGGAACGACGGGAATTGCTCGTAGACCTCCGAATCGAGTAATGATTTTTAACAATGAGATATCGAGAAAATATTGATACACCCCTATCCTCTCGGCTGGTTGATAGTACACGTAATTGAGGCCCGCGACCTATATACTCTCGCAGCGAACTTCGGCGACCTGCCCCATACCCACCAGTCCGCATTTGCAGGGGTTTTCGATAAGGGAATACTCTAATAAGTGACATGTCGACAGAATATGGTATTTCTCACACGAGCTCCAGCAGAGGCTCAAAGTCACACGTACATACTTGCATGTTAATAGTTGCAGCCCACCCATCGCGACGCTCGGGAGGGAAACGGTAATGGGTCCGATGCGACTCGATTTGACTTGGCGTTTTTCCCGCCTTTTGTTTCGAATTTACCACTATACCAGGGTATCCAGCTATAAGTAACTGATTGGTTGGATGTTGGAAGCTGCCAAGGATGTTGTCCCCATTATGCGGGACCCTATCTGTCTCCTATGCGACTAATACCAGGAGGCAGTACTCAACCACACGGATGTAATAACTTACGTTTATCACAGCAGATGTAACCGACCAACAAGCTGTCAGTTTTCATGGTAGCTTATACTTTACTTGGGCTAAAACATCTCCATGATGTCAGGCGACAACTTGTTAACAAGATGCGGGTTTGGACCATGATTTCGCAAACCGTCCCCGTCCATTGGTTAACTAGGAGCTGCTATGTGGCAGGGCGATCGAATACCCAGACAATCGCCGAATGAAGAAGGACTGCCGAGATGAAATGAAGTAGGTATGCCTCTAGAACACCGCCATGAGAAGGAGGGGGGGAAGCCTATGATCCTACCCATCAGATGTTGCTTTTCGGAGAACTGGGGAGGCAGATACACCCGCTATCTATTGACCAAATGCGTGTAGACAATAAAAGTGCAGAGGGGCGCGGCTGGATTGGGGGTTGGTCTGCCAGCTATCTTCGAGGCAACAACTTGCATGCACTTTCTAGGATGAGATGCAGGCAGATGCAGGTACATGTACCACTATATTCAAGCGGTAGCGAATCAGGTGGCAGGGTGGGCCTCTTAAGAGGAATGTTGGGTCGAGATCAGGATTTTGCATGACATCAAAAGCAGGTACAATTGAACTTATATGTACGCCTTGATCTTTTTTTTTGTTTAAAATAAGGTGTGCCTAATGTAAGTATTGGCAATAGATAGCGAGGCAGTTGCAACTTGCAGAATTGGAAAGACCGGCTTGACACTTGTCGGATCTGGCCAGAAAATGAGATGTGCCTGCCACAAATTCCTAAGATCACGTCGTATCTCCGCCGGCTGCCATCTATCAGGTCTCCATAAAATACGGACAAGGGTCATTTTTTAGCACAATTTACAAGTAAAGGTTTGTCATCAACAAATATTGCTTGTCCCCTGGGCATTGCGTCTGCAAATATGTAGATAGCAGTCGTAGGAGATATCAAATGTCTTCGCACATTTTTTGCGGACGATTTCCGTCCTTATTATATGCCTACAAACATATGCAATGCCTCATAACCCCCTTGCACTTAGTTTGTCTTATTATATTTTTTTCCTTTAAGAGTAAAATGTTATATAAATATCCTTGCATCTTTTACCTTGCCTTACCTTAAGTACTCAATGGCTTTTTAATGATATACGTTATATGTTATATACCTTACTTGTACTTAAAGGTTGTTTTAGTTTAAGATAGAGTACAAAATAGCATAAGTACCTAGCTAGGCTAGGCTTATTCTAAAAAGGGCTCGGTTTATTTACAGTATAATTAATAAAATCAACTTACACGTACGTATTGAAGATGTCTAGTAGCAGAGGCTACCTAGTAGGTAGTAGGTTGCAAATTATACAAACCCGCCGTTGAATGCTGACAATTACACCTCGCGTTTCTAGTCTGCTGAGTTGTACTCGTATTCCTTTCTGCACGTTTGTTTTCCCAATCTGAAAACAGAAGACAATCTTGCCTAAACCGGTAAAGTCTACTGCTGTGCCGTAGAGGCCAGAAATGGCGGCCAGAAAAAAATTTGTTCAAAGCTACTTGTACAGTGGTAGACAGGATGACTGGGTTAAAAGAGAGGGAAGGGCGGGTAATTATTGGTATTGTCAGTGAAAAGAGAAGGGTAAACATGATGCACCTTGTTTTTGTGGTAAAAATCGGTAGAACTGGGGGAGTTATGACCTAGTGACAGGAGAAGTATAAAAGGGGTGCGCCACTGCATCTGTCAATAAGATGCCACCGACGCTCTAGAGTAAAGCCATGGATAGTATACATTTAGGTGGGAACTTTGAAGTCTTTGTTGCCCGCTACATAATTTTTGAATCGAAGGAAAGAGAGGATGCCACCTAATTACAGTAATTAAGTATGTATTTGACTCTCCTGGGCCTAAGTAGCAGGGCTCAGCAGCCCTCTAAAGGCCGGCGCTATACCCGTAGACATTTTGATACATACAAAACACTGACAATTATCTGCTAATATGTTAGGTAAGCAGATAGAACAGGGCATAACATGACACCAAAGCCTAGTTGGATATTGGAGTGAGCACTTACTCGAGATTCTTTTATAAGGGATACATTGTTGTAATATGATACAGGATGGAGTAGTACAGAAGGGACAGCCCTAAATTGACAACGCATTTAGTGATTATTCAACCTTTCTGCAGTCAGGCGACGTGGTGAGCGACCTTGATGATAACGCGAAGTGTCGTGTTGTCAAATTGCCCATAGCGGCTTGTTATCCCGTCTCTGGTGCTGTTTCTTCAGTTTCCGGTCCCGTTCTTCCTCCTTCCTCTCGTGCCGTTTCTTCAGTTTCCGGTCCCGTTCTTCCTCCTTCCTCTCGTTTCTTTTCTTGCTGCGTAAGCGTAACTTTGTCAAGAATATATAAACAAAGAGGTCTCGATTCCCCATATTCCGCTGCTGTGAAGCTAAAGCCATTGCTCGGGGTTTTAAGGATGGCTTCGGAGACCGGGTATTGGGTGACCAAAGGCTAAAAGTGCACGGAGGGAGGTTCCTAGAGAAGGGTGTCTGTTGGTGATGCGGTCCCGGGTCGAGTCGTTAACGATTGTATACACAGCGACAGCCTACATAAACATCATCACAGCTGGTTAGAGGAGCAATTGAGCCGATTAGGTCGTCTATAGTGGCGGAAAGGGACGGCATGAAAGGGTAGAAGGAACTCGGACCCCTTACCTTTGGGATGATCGGTCCTAGAAGAAGGCATATAGGAGGCGATAGGGGGTGAGCCAACAATAACCAGCATATGAAAGAGAAACTCTTCAGAAGTGACTCTTATACAAGTTTGGGAAGTCTGTAAAGTTGTGCGGCCTGTGGGCTCTAGCTATTTGAGGGCCCGGGCGGCACAACTCCACATGACCAGAAGAATAAAATTGAACAAAATGTAAAATTTACAGGGACAGCTAGGTAGTCCGCTATTGGGAGAGAGCCATTATAGAACCATTAAAATCCATTGTCACTAAGTATTATTTTGTCTAACTTCTCAGTCGAAGACAAAATGCCTAGTGCCGAATGAGAGAGCTCAAGGAAAGTAAACACCATGAATTGGGCGTTCTAGACTTGTAGATCAAAGCAAATTTTGTCGTCGCACGAGAAAGTGGTAAATGTTTGTTTTTGGTAGTTGCTGTACCAATACGCTTGCGGTTTCCTCCTTCCCGGCCACTCACGTATAGGTAGCTAAGGTAGATTAGGTGTACGTCAGTGCATCCACGCATGACTCTGGATGAGACAGCTGCCTAGAAGGAAAGCGCACCACTTGCAGTTGATACGTACCTGCATGGGTAGGGGTCTTTGTAACCAAGGTACATATGTTACTTGTGCCAGAATATCCCAGAGAACCTTCTGGCATTTCCAGGGCGTGGTAACGGTGTTAGGGCCAAGCCTACCTACTATCCTGAACATTCCCGTTACGATGAATACTAGGACCCTCTCATCTTGGAGGTTGGTCGAAAGAGGTAGTATTGGCCTATGAATTTGGCAAGAATATTGTTGAGGGGGTGGGACCTAGGACATCCGAATGATAGCAGAAGGTACTTGTTTGGCCAACTGGGGCTCACTTGGCCAGACCGTTGCTCTAGGTACAAACAATCACTCCTCTACTGAAGCGGAATGGACCCGGTTTTCGATTCGAAACCTCAGACTCAATCAAACTTAAACGGCAGCTTGGGCGTGCTGACAGTCGGCACGGGTGCGACCGCCTGTGAAGCGACTCGGTGTACCCAGGAATTCAATCGACAAATACGTTGTAGTCTCCGTTACCCGTCGCAGTCTTGTCCTGGGCAGTTTGACCAAATAGGTCCTATGTTTCTCTTGTAAATATTGGATTTGATACATCCGTTAATCTTGCTTAGTGAATAGTGTCTGCAGGTAAACCTACTCACAATGGGGTACTTGCGGTCGGCCCCTAGTCAATCCGGGCACCGGGGAGAAGGTGTGCTAGGTTGACCATAGAAGTGAACCGACTATATAGCGATGCTAGGAATCCCTATAACAGTTACCTTACCTACCTCTGTTTAGGCACCGCTCGTAGTAGTATGTGTCAAGCAACGCTAACCGCTAATAAAGCAGAATTCTGAACAATAGGCAGGGCCTTACGAGGGTCCAGGGCCACGTCCACACTTCGGCCCGATCCAGAGTTTGATGGCCGCTAAAATGCCAGTTACCAGGCGCCCGGTAGACTACTTCCTACATACATGTAGGTAATGTACATGTAGGTACCGTCTATACTACCTACATGTATACACCAAGCCAGCCTAGTCCCAATCACACTTGTGATAAATGTAGAGCCTATTACCTACCCAACGTACTCCCAGTACACGCTTGACATGTCAATCTCAAATCCATTGATGACAGATAGCTGACTTACGAGACCAGATTCGAAAGAGCGTGGTCAATTGCATAAGCCACAAGTGGCTAGGCGAACTGTACTCGTATGCGCCTGGGGTCCAGGGAGGACAGTGCGCCGTTAGCTTTAGTAGGCTGGCCACTGGCTACTCGTACTCGTAGTGCCTATTGAACCTCTGGTCTCAGCTTCTTGTGAATCGCATCTTCATAGTACCTAATAGAAGACGAGACCAGTTGCAGCACATGTCCGATGCAATATCGTACAGCCGCCTGTTGTGCCTAGTCTAGGTACTTTGTCAATCTGAAATTCAAGTAGAATCACGCTACTTAGCGAGTTCGCACGTGTATCGGACCCGGCACAAGGGTCGCTCCTCCGGTTGTAGGTAGCACAGGCGTGCATGGCGGATCTCAGATCTCGGGAGAGGCGAGAGCGGAAGACGTCAATTGTCCCTAGCGAATCAACCGAACATACCTAACCCAGGTTCGTCAGGGGTAATACAAGTAGGCGCTTGACCGCGCCGGGTTAGGGTATGTGCGCCGTTAGGATGGGGGTGGGCCTCCCTGGTTCCACGATCTCCTCCCCCCATGGGCCGCTCATTGATCCAATCGGACAGTAGGGGTAAAGCAACCTAACCTAGGTAGTAAGCACCAGAGAGGTTGAGGGATCGGTCTTCAAGCCTGTAAGAAATCACAGCCAAGGCAAAATGTAAGTGAGCAGGAGTCAAGGAAAGCGGTTGCAATTATAGTCTAGACTACTGGTTGCCATGTTGAGTTCGATAAACGAAAATTAGACCCCTAGTTAGGGAGGATTCTTAAGGCGATTCCGGAAAGCTGGTGAACAGTGGTAGATGAGGGGTAGGTGCCAGGTGTAGTGGCAGGCTGGTTAAAATGGAGTCGCGAAGAGTGTTTGACGAATAGAGCAGGTCAACCAACACTGCATTGATCCGTCGCATCCCTTTCCGTCATGGCTAAGAAGCCGAGTTTGGAACCGGCTCATCTATTCCACAGCCTGTGATTCCCCTCCTCGGTCCTCCCATTCTTCCCCCCTTGTCACTTACCCCCAGTACAGGTATAGGCACCTTGTATTTGGCCATGGGCTTTCCTCGTGACATTAGGTATCCTTTGGTTCATTTATATCATAGATAGTCTTTTCAGTGCAGGCAAGTACGTTCTGCTTCGCTCTAGCCTTTTTTTCTTCCTTCCTATTTTGTATGTATGGAACCTCGAAGTTGCAAGTGCCAGATGACTTCCGACATTATCAAAGCTGGATGTTCCTGGCTGTTTCCATATTTCTAGTTACTACTATAAGGTAGTGCCTACCTGTGCATACTTTATCTATGCAGGCGTCTAGATAAATTCATACTATACTAGCTGCTTCTGAAGGCCCACCATGGACGTTTCCATATGATATATCGCATCGAGAAAATTTGATTCACAACTGGAATAAAAGATTGCCCTCTGGATTCCAGCCCTACTACAAATCATGTAGCGAAGCTGAGCGTACGATCGATTGCGATGGACTGGTTTGACCTTCAGAACTAACACTGCACGACGCACGTCGCCTTCCACTAGGCTGACAATACACAATACTTTATTCGTGGATTCCGTTACTTTTCTGCCGATGTCATACCAGATTCTTGAACTTGATCGTTGCCGACACCCGCGTGTTTCTTAGGACACTTACGTGTCCTGTGTCCTGTTCCCCCAGAGGTCGCATCAAAGCCTTCCCCCAACTCACATTGCCCCCCCCCCCCAAGATCTTCAACTGAGATGCGAGCTTCGGACTGTTTCATTTGTGGCTACAGTAGCCCCCAAGGCACACACCTATATTGATAGCTATGGGGCTCACAGATCACAGCTAGGCGGTATTTTCCTCAGGCTCCTGTCCTCGAAAAATACTTTGAATCCACAATACTCCCCAACCCCAATAGTATGACTTCTAGATGACGGATACGAGAAACTACCATAAATGGTCTTCCTCCTCTCTTCTCCTTGTTTTCTCGTCGGCAGGCAAAACTGAATGCTCAGTGCATGCGATCATGGCCATCGATAACACCGCTCTAGCCGCTATTCTGAATCCTTCCTTGGGTGTAACATCATGGAGGCGGTGGGAGGTTGACCACTTAAGTCTTACGATGCGCATGGGGCCAAATTGACGTCGGCCCGCTATGTTGGACAGGCCAGAACCTATCGCAACACACCTAAGTGTTTATGGACCAATACAACCAGCACATGTGTCGTCAACGCTCTATATAAGTTGGTGCGGCTGCATCGTCTCAGATCTGAACACCGCCCCTTTCCCCCGCGATGAGGCT
This sequence comes from Poronia punctata, assembly GCA_022579005.1. Taxonomy (NCBI): domain Eukaryota; kingdom Fungi; phylum Ascomycota; class Sordariomycetes; order Xylariales; family Xylariaceae; genus Poronia; species Poronia punctata. The sequence continues at coordinate 157,323 of MU401464.1, forward strand.
CTTTTGTCCTGCGATCCCGGTGCAATACACCTCGAACGATGCGACAGCCTTTCAACGACGTGAAGGGGCGGTGCGCGCGTCCGAGTCGACTATGGCCGCAACCAACAGGCACGTTGTAGTCCAGGATCTGGAGCCTCGTCCTTGATGGGTTCTTCTCGACGAGCATAAAAGGGCGACTTTTCCGTGGGACGGTAGAAAATTGGTTAAGGGGCCGTCAGTTCTATCTCCGTCGTACTATGCCATGTCACCGCCTGACGATATCGAAAGAGGATTACCAGGAGGGTCCCAAGACTCTTCTGATTACCGCCAGGGCCAACTCAAAGTTCCTCAGATCCCGGCAGCAAATGATCCAGATCGGCACCCTCCTCACGATGGTCTATATGAACATATCCTCAGAGGTAAAACATATTACAGGCCCCAAATCCTGACTACCGGTATCCCACTGACGAGAACTAAGATAGGCAAGGATCGAAAGCACGACCAAGATACGAGTTCTATACAACCAGTGACATCGGTATCTTATCAAACCCACTCCGCCAGCAGCTGGTTTATACCTTACCCACCCACTGACCTTGTCCACAACAAATCGCAGTCAGAGGAACCCCCTCCATCCCCGCTTTCCACGCACGATATCCGAATACAAGAAAGTACCGAGCGTTTGGCTACTTGAACGAGATTCTTCTACATCGATTCCAACGTCAACTTACGTGTATTCTGGGGGAGCTTCATAAGCTTAGCCTCGAAGAAGTGTGTGACATCGAAAATCAAACCGGAAATCGGAGTAACACGAAGCCAGCCGGGAGTGCTTTTTTCGATGAAGAGAAGTTCATATGGAGATGTCTACACTCTTCTGATCAAGCGTCCCTTATCGAAGTACCGAGCGATGGGAATAATGCGAATGATACGGAAGAACGGAAAAGAACGCGCCGCGATGCGATGACAGAGAACCTCTCGTCCAATGCAGAACGTATATTCTCGCTGTACCGTATGTCTTATCAACTCTCCTTTTGCGACTGTCGCGTTTCCACAACTGGCTCAAATTTTATATGTGTATCAGTTCATAGGCACTAATGGCGTTCCTAATATCTGGTACAATTCCGGTGCAGTGCTCAGCAATATACCCCCCCCCCCCCCTCAATGTAAAAGATTAGAGAGATAGAGAAGGGGAAAAATTCTTTTTCTACTAACTCAAGTAACTCAATTCGTCAGGTGCTCAACTCCACTGGGTATACGAACTGCGCAAGTTCCCTCGGCCATCGTATAAAACCCACGAGGATCACTTTCGTCAAATCCAGGGTCTTGGAGGCCTGGGTCCCGCCGATGTTGATTATCTTCGAGCCAGCGACGATTTCATCTACGCCGACGCCGATCCCTTATACGAAAGGTTTCATTCCCTTTTGATCTTCTTGCGTGATGTCCTCGAGGTGGATAACCCCTTTTCCTTTCCATATTGTTACCTCTATCGAGTGCGACCACTTGGCAATCCCTTAACCTTCAACAACGCTAACACATAACGTCCTCTACCTTACAGATTATTCCATACATCACCAGGTTACTCCCTGCGGGTTACACACCCTTTCGCAACAGAACATACAGCGCGAGGCGGATCCGGCTGCTAGTAAAATGCCTAATAATCCTATCCATCTCGCCGCTTATATTAGTCCCCCTCGGTGTGCTACACCTCGTACCTCTCAGCAGGCCGGCGTCATTTGCGGTTGTTGCAGTTTTTGCCCACTTATTTGCTCTGTTGCTAATATTATTGCGTAACACGATGAATCGGGTATTTCTCGGTGTTGCGGCTTATCTTGCCGTATTTGTCAATTTTCTGGCTCAACCCCGTTGAGGATTCTTAGCACATGGTCTTTCCCTTTATTCTGGTGCATGGCTTCTTACGGTGGCTTCTAGGACCAGAGGGTAGGCTTATGAAGGCGTTGGTGAAGACGTAAGATGAGCGGGATTGGGGCATAAGGGGAAGTACACGTACTAAAGATGTGATGCTAGTTTCCTAAGCAAACAGCAAAATAGAATCTCTAGATTTACTGTTGGTTCCTCAATACGTGTTCAGTGCTTATAAGTCGGTGCAATAGAATGGCGCAGACTGCTTTTAGACCCCCACAATTCAACTACGAGCAATGAGAGTACTGGGCTGTTGAAACTAGAACTCCTATTCCATGGCTCCTACCTAGTAGTGTCATCCTTGACATATGAACAGGGCGTCGGCTCCACAACCATGACACACGGCGTTTGGTCGTGTCAAAAGGCCTACAAAATACTTCTAGAACCCTATGTCTTAACAGAGGTTGGGGTCAGGCTAAGAGATATTATTAAACCAAGCAAAAAAAGGGTTCAAGGGACTCGTAGGTTTTGTCAAAAGCAAGGGGTATCAATTGCGATCCACAATATCTGAAGTGGCTTAAGGACTCTGCCCTCGTGAGCACCTGGCATGGGCTCTCTCCCTCTCTCTCTCTATACTATTATACATCGGCACATATTCCTCGTCACTGCGAGTACAAAGTTGAAACCGAGACTACCTACACATGTAATAGCATAGTCTGAGCCAACTGATGAGCTAAAAAGTAGCCAAAACACCTAGGCACGTGCCCATGCCAACCCATACAAACAGATCAACGACCTAGAGCTTCCAGTGTAAATGCTCCAAGACGTGTGCATTCCCATAATCGATCAAGGGCTTATTCCGACTCTTCATCACTGGTGGCCTCGATATTCATCTTCTTGTTCTTATTTTTGAGTTCTTTGGGCGGGGCTTTGGTCGGTGGTTCGGCAGCTGATGTGCTAGCGACCGTCGCGACGGCAGTCGCGGTAGCCGGCACGTCTGATATTTCATGTCCTTTGGATTTGAGTTCGGCGTTGATGGCGGGGATGAGTCCCAGAAAGGTATTGTATTGTTCGAGTGTCAACATGATGCCCTAGGAGGAGAATTAGTCCTGACCTAGTTATATAGCCCCCTGTAGAACAGATATGTTTGAGAACAACAAACCTTCTTTCCCGGTTTAAGTTCCCCGCTGGCATCGGAGTAATATTCTCGTATGTTGATGTAGGTCTTGCCCTTGAAGTCTTGAGTAACGACCCGACGATTAGCGCTGAGCTATGGAAGCCAAAGGTTTTTTTTTTTCCGCGTTAGCAAACTCTCTCGACTTTGTAAGTAAGCTCGAGATGATGTATGTACATACTGCGAAGAATGCATTGCCTTCACTATCTTTCTCGGCTTCAGAAGACGCGCTGGTCACCTTGACCTTTTTCGACTTGACGTTTTCCTCTTCGCTCGAGGCCTCGTGCTTTCTGGTCTTTCCCATTGTCTTGAGTGTTCGAAGCGCAGCGTTCATTAAAATGCGATTGTTTGGGCGGGGGGTATGACAGTAAGGAAAACAAACAGTTTCCAAGAACACCTTTAGGATAATTGGTATTTTGGTGCTGCGCCGCGCGTCATTGGAGATGCACAACCCGAGACGTGGAAAGGTTCTGGCTGTCAAGAAGGTAAATTGATACAGAGCATGCGTGGGGTCCAAGACGCGTCTGTCATTAATGCATCAAGAAAGGGAAGGTACCTACTGTCTACAAGTACTTTCCCGCTGTTGTGGAGGTAAGCCAACGCCAAGACCAAGCAAGGCTGGCCCTAGCACAGAATGGAGCCCCAAGGCACGCTAACTCAGTTACGTCTACCACTTGGCGCCGCTTAACCGGGTCAGGTTAGCCCGGTCAGGGGGGTATTATTACTGTGGTATTTTGTGTTCTGCATATCTGGGGGGCCTGGGCGACATCCCCTGTCGAAGCACTCAAAGTGATTAAATTGCGACCTCGATTGCGTGTGCACTGATAGAAAGGCTACTGTGCTTACGCGGTACAAGGAGCGAAGTTCTACACCAAAGTCTATGACCGAAATTTACTTGTGCGGTTGATTCTCCTGAGTTCCATATTGAACGCTTCTGTGAAGTTTAAGTTGCCCCGGCACTGTTCACTCGTTCCTCACATCCTACATCTTTTGACTATTTCCTACCCAACAGCTGCGAGCCTCAAACTAATTCAATTGTTTCTTTAACGCTTATGTCCATTACATGTACCATAATCTCCTATTCGCCGTCCACTTAGTTTCTGCCTCTATCCCGCCCCCGACGTGATTTAACTTGTCATGTTCCAGCGGCCTTTGACATGATTTAACGATACGACGATTACCGCCACGTACATATCCCATTAATTCCGACCCGCATTCTCCCAATGCCAGACGCCAACCACAGGCCGCCGGGCGATCCCCCTGCCGAACCGCTTACACAAACTCAACCCGCAGACACGAATGTCCAGACACCAAACTCTGACGATGCGCCTCTAGAGCTGGCCGCAAGTCCGACTGAGTCGAGCAAGGGCACATCTACGGTATCAGCTGTCCAACAAGACGACATCGCAACCAGGGCACTTGAATTTCTTTCCACAGCCACACCAGAGACACTTGGTGCCATTGCCGCGGCGCTCGCTGTTGCCACATACCTTGTTCTGGGTCAAATAGGCTTACTGTTGATCGGGGCCTTTGGGGGTATATATTTATTTGTGCTGTGGGAGTCGAGGAACCCCGATCTAGCTCGAGCGGTCCGAGGCGAAAAGGGTCGTACCCTCTTAGACGGCCTCTTTGAGAAGGGAGACGGTGGTATAAAACAAAAGGATCAAGATCCAGATCGGGATGAGACTGCCCTTGCACATAGCTTTGACGAATTCTTGCCGGAGACAAGGGAGGCCCTATATGAGTTCGTAGACGCGGTCATCCGTGACTACGTCGAGTGGTGGTATGGCCCAATTGTGCCTTCGGACAGGTCGTTTCCCTTGGCTTGCCGTAGAGTTCTTACTCAGTTTATCCTCAGCTTTTCCAACCGGCTGAGACGCAAGCGACCTGCTGATGCCTTTGTCGACTTTGTTACACATTCTTGTTCCATCATCATTGTCTTCTTCTCCGAGATGGCAGCTGCTTATAGTGAGCTTCCAGCAGACACGCATATGACAGCCGCTGACGCCATCTACAACTACCTTGCCACTCATACCGAAGCCCCGTTGGCTAATTTACTCAACCAGCGGCAACAAGATGCCAAGTTCAAAATGGTTGCCGAGGACCTACTCGGCTTTCTGGAAAAGTCTACCTACGATTGTGATCCCGCTAGGATATTCCTGAAGGAGATCCTATCCACTATCGTCCTTGAGGGTAGTCTTCAGACATGTTCCAGGGCAGAGTGGATTAACGCCTGGATAGTCTACCTGTTTGAATCAGGAGAGACTGATCTTTCCCAGGCGATTGATGAAGCCATACAAGATCAAAAGGCCTTCGGTGATGTAGACGGAAATGTCGGAAACATCGGCCTCTCCAGAGGCAACCGTTCATCTTATGAGCTGGACAGGCAACGTCGAAAAGAGATGACACACAAGAAGAAGCTATCGAAAGCGGACGAGGAGATGGAAAAGGCGACAGAAGAAATGAAAAGGCTCAATGCTATGATCGAGGAAGCCGAACAAAAGGAGACATCTTCAGAAATATCCGAGAGCCAAGAGTCCGACTCTAGAAGGGGTACCTCGAAAGACTCGATTCATGGAAAAAAATCGAAATCAGAGAGCAATTCTGCTTCCATATCGGCCGAGGCTATTGTGCCTCAACCGACAGTAGAGTCTGGAAAGGCATCAAACTGGGCCAAAGAAGGGCAAATAGGAATCAACCAACATCCATCTAGTTCGTCGGTTCCTCTCAACTCCTCCACCGACGTCCCCGCTCAGAGACCTATGGGTCGTCGTTTCACGAGTTTCGACCAACTCGTGCCTCCAGCAACCGATGAAGAAGAGAAAGAGGACAAGGTCTCCAAATCACCGCCGCTTACCATACATAACGGTACTATAACTATTCATGACGATACGACAACAGACAATGGCCGGTTACGGAGCAAGCCTACCTGGGAGTATCTGGTACAGATCGAACCGGCGTCTTCTCAGCACTCGGGCTGGATGGTTATGAAGACATATGCCCAGTTCGAGAGCCTACATGAGAGCCTGCGGCGAATAGCGAACATTTCAGGTGCTATGGCGTTCTTGGAGGCACATTCACATCTACCAAGCTGGAAGATACATACTAGATCTTCGCTACGAGGTGAAGTGGAGAGGTACATGCGGAATGCTTGTAGCGAAAAGTCTCTGGCCGAGTCAGAAGCAATGAAACGCTTCCTGGACAAAGCGCAAGATCCCAAAATGGGGGTGAACCGCGGCTTTTCGTTCGAATCCATGGGCAAAGGAATGCTAGATGTCATACAAAATGCGCCCAAGGGGGCCTTGGACGGTGGTAAAGGGATCATGGGGGGCGTGACTGGAGTCTTTGGTAATATTGGCTTGGGACCAAAGAGGTCTACAAACACTACCTTGCCGGAGATTCAAACCACACAAGGGAGCACCTCACGAAGCCCCAGTAGCAGTCGACCAATGTCTCTGCCCGTTCTCCCAAGAATGGAGAGCTCCCCAGCAACGAACGGGCCGAAAGTTGCGAGGGATAGCATGGACAGTCAGCGGTCTTCGATCATATCAGTGCAGCCAAGCAAGATACCACCAATGGATCGACGGCTAAGCTCTCAAGCAGATGCGGAGCCCGAGGGTACGTTGCATCCGGCCAGAGCGGACCGGTGGGAAGGGAAGGCTTCTTTGAGCGCAACTAGCAGTCGCGTTCACAGTCGCGCTTCAAGTACAGCCGCAGCACGATCGCCTTTGCGCTCGCCTTCGGAGGTCAGCCTCAGCAATCTAAAACTGCCACCGCCACCAAATGAGATAACGGATGATTACGGTTCTCCTACCAGCGCTCGTCTCAGCATGGATGGGAACCCGAGGACCAGCAACACTTTCGCTTCTCCGGTACGCACCTCCCTGGATCAGCAATGCAGGACATTTCAGGCGAACGGGGCAGCTAGGCGTTTAATCAAGCATTTCCTGCCTCTATCCGAACAGGAAACACGGGTCGCAATAGAGCTCCTTTTCGCAGTAATTACCGAGCTGTACACATTATCCTCGGCATGGGGTATCAGACGGACACTTCTCACAGCTGCAAAGTCGTTCCTTTTACGGCCTGGTAATCCGTCGCTCGTGTCAATCCAATCTCTCATCCAGGAATCTTTATTGGATAGCCATACCTCTGACGACGGCATTGCTGCACATATTCGCAAGCTCCGGGAGAACTCGCTGCCGACAGAAGAAGAGCGCAAGGCATGGCCAGCAGAGCTGAGCGATGTAGAAAAGGAAGAACTCCGAGAGAAGGCAAGAAAGCTGTTCATTCAGAGCAGTGTGCCTGCTGCGCTGATGGGTATCATGGGTCAATCTGCCACAAATGAGGCGTTGGGTCGCGTATTTGACTGCCTTCAGGTTGAAGAAGTCGCTAGAGGTTTATTCTTTGGTCTTATTTTACAGGCAGTGCGGGTAGTTACGCATTAAACCATTTTCACCGGAGGTCAGGGTCAAGATAGAGGGGGACACCAATGTATGACGAAGAACTGTTTATGAGTTCATGTAAAACCGATAATTGAAAGGCAATGCCTGTACCAGTACAACGTACAATATAATGACATGAGATGTGGCATGCATGCCCGCACCTAAGCTAGGGATTGATAATGCTAAAATCAAAGTATGATGTTGTGTAATGCTGAAGGTAAGCAAGCCACCATTATGGGGCTGGGTTGTAGGTCTCGTATTGGGCCCGGTGATGGAACGAAGATAGAAGCGCAACGAATGTACCTATCACGAGGTATGCTTTCTAACCTCTCTTTAGAATGAAGCGGCATGGACTTCCGGGTGACGATAATTACAACTGCAGCCCCAACGGCGGCAATTCTTTTTGCATTTGCACAAGTTAGGATGCCGAATAGAATACTCATACCTACGGGCCAGGAACTAACCCAAGGAATTATGGTCCTCCTACCTTACGCGGACTTCCGCCTCCGTTGTGGTCAATGTCTTTATTTAACGCCCTATGATCGGCCCCCCGTTACAGTCACTTTGACCGTATTTGTCAGCCCGCCAACACTTCAACCATCAGCTGAAGAATGGTGGGGGCTTCTTCTGGCGGGGCAAATTGGGGAATACCTTACCTAATACAGTACATACATAGCGGGGGTGGTCAAGAACGATTACATCACACGATTTGTAAAAGTTGTTAGTTTATATAACCGGGACCTTCTAACGGGCGGGCCTGGACGGTGTCGCGGCTCCGTAAAGGAACTATATTTATCGAATTCGAGTAATTTTCAATAGTTAGGAGGAGGTAAGTAACTATACTATTTTGAAAACCTATAAAGTATTTTATTTCCGTGTGTCCTGCCTGGTCTTGTCTCGTGTTACTCAGTTTATTCTGGTAACTTTCTTCAGTTTGATGAAATTCATTATTACTTAGCGCGGAATTCTCCTCAGCGTTTTGCGGAAACGGAAACGGTCAATTCACCTTGTTCCCTTTTTCTCTTTTTTTAATTAGGTAGCCTCCTCCCTCACTCACTACTCGTAGATTTACGGGGTGTTGAGTGTCCTTTGTTTTTTTCTTCCATCACTTGACAGTTGGATTCTGGTGGGCTTCTTCTATATCTCGCAATTCAACCTCACCGTCACCCGTCAACCGTCACCATGGCCCGTCATCAGGAACGCGGGATCCGCATCGCCATAGACCGAGGCGGCACCTTTACCGATTGCGTGGGGACGCTCAACGGGGAAGACGACATCGTGATCAAACTATTATCGGAAGACCCGGCCAACTACGACGACGCGCCTCTGGAGGGGATACGGCGGATCATGAGCCATTTCCAGAAACGGGAGATCCCGAGAGGCGAGGCGCTGGACACGGCTCGGATCGATAGCATACGTATGGGCACCACGGTGGCGACGAACGCGCTGCTGGAGAGGAAAGGGGAGAAGATTGCGCTGGTGGTGACGAAGGGGTTCGAGGATTGTTTGACTATTGGGAATCAGAGCAGGCCCAAGATCTTTGATCTCGCGATTAAGAAACCGGATGTTCTTTATGAGGAAGTTGTCGAGGTGGATGAGAGAGTCACGTTGGAGGATTATGCGGAAGATCCGGAGAGGAAGGTCACCAAGGCGGAGGTCAAGGCCGGTACGTCCGAGGCGGGGGAGAGTGATCTCGTCATGGGTCTTTCGGGGGAAGCTGTTCGGATCCTGCAACGTCCCGCCGCGGATTCGATTAGGGAGCGGTTGAAGGGGGTATATGATAAGGGGATTCGAAGTATAGCCGTGTGTCTGATGCACGGATATACTTTCCCCGACCACGAGGCTTTGGTTGGTCGGATCGCTAGGGAGGTCGGGTTCGAGCACATCTCGCTTAGCCACGAGCTGATGCCCATGATTAAGCTTGTTTCGCGCGCAACGAGCGTATGTGCCGACGCTTATCTCACGCCGGCTATCAAGAAGTATATCGCGGGCTTTCAGAAGGGGTTCGCCGGTGGTTTGGGCACGCGGAACGTCTTGGAGGAGGAGGGGGACAAGGGTGCCAGGTGTGAATTCATGCAGAGTGATGGCGGGCTTGTCGATGTCGAGAAGTTCACCGGACTCAAGGCCATTCTTTCCGGTCCTGCTGGTGGTGTAGTGGGTTACGCGATTACGAGTTACGATCACGAGACAAAGATCCCGGTTATCGGGTTTGATATGGGCGGTACTAGCACGGACGTATCTCGATACGGCGAGGGACGCTACGAACATGTGTTTGAGACTACTACAGCCGGTGTGACCATTCAGTCCCCACAGCTTGACATCAACACCGTCGCGGCCGGAGGTGGCAGCCGGCTTTTCTTCAAGAACGGACTCTTCGTTGTGGGCCCCGAATCTGTGGGCGCCCATCCCGGCCCCGCTTGTTACCGGAAAGGTGGTCCGGCTGCCGTGACAGATGCTAATCTATTCCTCGGACGTCTGTTGCCCGAGTTCTTCCCCAAGATCTTTGGCAAGAATGAAGACGAAGGTCTCGATTATGAGGCAAGCAAGAAGGTCATTCAAGAACTCACAGACCAGATCAACAAGGAAACGGGCAAGAACATGAGCTTGGACGAGGTCGCCTACGGTTTCCTGACGATAGCAAACGAGGCCATGACTAGGCCGATCAGATCTATCACGGAAGCGAAAGGCCATGATTCTTCCAAGCACCGTCTTGCAACCTTTGGCGGCGCAGGTGGTCAACACGCCGTCGCCATCGCAGACGCGCTGGGAATCAAGCAAATCCTGGTCCACAGATATTCATCCGTACTTTCGGCGTATGGTATGGCCCTGGCGGATGTCGTTGACGAGCGGCAGGAACCAGATTCAAAGATATGGCAGGACAAGGGGGACGTGGTGAGCGAGCTGAAGAGTAAGATGGAAAAGCTCAAGGACAAGTCCCGACAGGCTTTAGTAGACCAGGGATTCCAAGAGGAGGAGATGGTATTTGAGGAATACCTCAACATGCGCTACCGCGGAACAGAGTCGGCGCTCATGATTATCAAGCCGAACGAAGAAGAGGCCAAAGCGTCGTTTGACGGCGATGATTGGGCCTTTGGCGAGGCTTTCGTAAAACATCACCGTTACGAGTTTGGCTTTACGCTGGATGAGCGGGATATCATCGTCGACGACGTCCGTGTCCGTGGAATCGGCAAGAGTTTCCGGTACCAGGATCAAACAGTCGATCAACAGCTCAGAGAGGTGAAGAGGCAAGCCATCGGTGACAAAAAGGCACATGGAAAATCCCAGGTGTACTTTGAAGGAGGTCGTCGGGAAACGCCGATTTACAAGTTGGAAGACTTGGATATTGGTGACGAGATCGATGGACCGGCCGTTCTTGCCGACGGAACACAGACGATCGTCGTGACTCCTAATGCGAAGGCACTCATTCTGAAAACACATGTTGTCATCGATCTTGGAAAGGATCAAGGTAAAGATGAGTATGTAATGCCAAGTAACCCCTTTTAGTGACGAAGTGCTAATGTGCATCTGCATCCAGTGCGCAAAAGAAGGAGGCTGCCGAGAGGGAGGTCGACCCTATTATGCTCAGCATATTTGGCCATCGCTTCATGGCCATTGCAGAACAGATGGGCAGAGCCCTCCAGAAGACGAGCGTCAGCACCAACGTGAAGGAGCGTCTAGACTTCTCATGTGCCATCTTCGACGCCACGGGAGGTCTCGTAGCTAATGCGCCGCATTTGCCCGTTCATCTCGGCTCAATGTCGACGTGTGTGCGAACGCAGGCAAAGATCTGGGAAGGCAAATTGAAAAAGGGAGATGTCATCATCTCGAACCATCCTTCTTATGGAGGGACCCATCTCCCCGACATCACGCTCCTGATGCCCGCTTTCGACGAGAAAGGAGAGAAGATCTTGTTCTACGCGGCTTCACGGGCACACCATGCCGATATTGGCGGAATCACAGCAGGTAGCATGCCGCCTCACTCGCGCGAGCTGTACCAGGAGGGCGCGGCGATCAAGAGTGAGAAGATTGTCAGCGAAGGCAAATTCAACGAGAAGAGGATCACTGAGCTTCTGTACAACGAGCCGGCGCAATACCCAGGCTGCAGTGGCACTCGGTGTTTGGCGGATAACATCAACGATCTAAGAGCGCAAGTGTCGGCGAACCAGAAGGGCATTTCCCTCATCGAAAGCCTTATCCAGGAGTACGGGGAAGATACGGTCCAGTTTTACATGGTGCATATCCAGAATAACGCAGAGCAATGTGTACGCAATCTGCTGAAGGACGTATACAAGAGATTCGAGGGCAAAGACCTGTCTTCGGTGGATTACATGGATGACGGCACGTCGATTCGTCTGCGCGTCACCATCGACCCGGACAAAGGCGAAGCCATCTTCGATTTCGAAGGTACCGGCCCCGAAGTCTACGGCAACATCAACGCGCCCGAGGCCGTGACTTACAGCGCCATAATTTACTCCCTACGGTGTCTTATCTCGGAGGATATTCCACTCAACCAGGGATGTCTGAAGCCTATCCACGTCAAGATCCCACCCAAATCACTCCTATCCCCCTCGACGGGAGCTGCCGTGGTGGGCGGCAACGTATTAACAAGCCAGCGCGTCACCGACGTCATCTTCAAGGCCTTCCAAGCCTGCGCAGCCAGCCAAGGCGACTGCAACAATCTCACATTCGGCTTCGGCGGCAACGTATCCGGCCAGACCGAGGTCAAAGGCTTCGGGTACTACGAAACCATCGCGGGCGGTTCGGGCGCAGGACCAACATGGGAAGGAACAAGCGGCGTCCACACACACATGACCAACACGCGCATCACCGACTCGGAGGTCTTTGAGCGCCGATATCCCGTCATCCTGCGCGAATTCTCCATCCGCTCGGGCTCGGGCGGCAATGGTCAGCACCGCGGCGGCGACGGCGTCGTCCGCGACATCGAGTTCCGCATCCCCGTTCAGGTGTCCATCCTCAGCGAGCGTCGCGTATACAGACCCTACGGTCTCGCAGGGGGCGAAGACGCGCAGTGCGGCCTGAATATCTGGGTTCGACGCGTGCCTGTCAAGTCTAATCCCGAGAATGGAGAGGAGTACGAAGAGCGCAGAATAAGTCTAGGCGCGAAGAATAGCGCCCCAATGAAATCCGGCGATAGAATCATCATCAACACTCCTGGTGGAGGCGGTTGGGGCCCTGTCGGTGGTGAGAGGGTCGTCGCGAAAGATAGGGATCATACGGTCTCTTGGAAGGGGGGGAGTCATGCTGCTAGGGAGGAGATGGCTTTGCAGGCTTGATGAATGAAATCTTTAGCTATGTAGTTATTTACCGGATTGAGAAAGAATGGAAGATGTGGAATCCCCGTTTTTGTTTCTTGTCTCTGTACGTGTAGTCAAAGTGCAGGGTGACTGTTCTGGTGACCAAGTAGGAGCAATGGTCACCGGCTGCCAGTCAGCTGCCAATCCCCGAACCCAGCTATCGGCGGACAGGGATACCTGGTAGGTACCTAGGTACTTGGGCACCTCAGTAACTGCGTCCTCGTGATGAGCATCTCATCTCATCTCATTTGCTAAAAAGCACAGATCACGCACGCAGCACGCATTTCCAACATCTTTCCCAAATAACCTTTCAATCCAATTCGGCCCGTACGTAATACCTGGTGATATATACATATATATATATATATATAGACCAGAGGAAATCAATCAAATCAATCCGGGGGGTCACGGCGGCTTGATAAAGTCTAACCTACTAGGTTACCTACATCTGATTCTCACCGCTGCTCTGCAACCAAACCCCCTCCTCAAAAAAAACAAGAAACAAAAAAAAAATGAAGGCAATATTCGCCATCCCAGCAACAAGCCTCCTCATCTACCGCGCGCACAAGCGCAAATCCCTGACCCCCGCCGGAATATTCGTCGCCGGCCTAACAGCCATCGCGCACGCCGTCCATCCGTGGAACCTTCCTTTTGTATTACTCGTCGTCTTCTTCCTATCCGGCACGCGCGCCACCGCCGTCAAGAAGAATGTCAAAGCGAACCTGACCCTTCACGCCCAAGGAGGAGGGGGAGGAGGAGGGGGTGAAGGAGGAGGTGGTGGTGAAGGACCGCGCACGCATGTCCAGGTCCTGGCTAATTCGCTCATGGGGTCTGTTTTGACGCTTCTTCATGCTTATTTTTATTACTACCATGACGACGGAGGGAAATCTGAATCTGGGTGTTTTTGGGAAGGAAAAGGAGGAGGAGGTGGAAGGGCAAGGGGAAAGGACCTTTTAATCGTCGGTCTGATAGCCAATTACGCCGCCGTCTGCGCCGATACATTTTCCTCTGAGCTCGGGATCCTTTCCCGCACCGAACCGAGATTGATCACGTCGCTGACGCTGCGGAGAGTGCCGAGGGGTACGAACGGTGGTGTTACGGTGTGGGGGCTGGTGGCGGGATTCCTGGGGTCGTCGATCGTCGTCGCGACGGCTTTGGTCTTTTTGCCCTTTTGCGAAAGCAGCGGCGAGGTCGGGTCGTGGGAGAAGGTCGTCGTCTTCGCGGGCGGGATGACGGTCTGGGGCACACTCGGAAGTCTACTCGATAGCTTTCTGGGCGGGTGGTTCCAGAGGAGCGTGAGGGATGTTAGGACGGGCAAGATTGTTGAGGGGGAAGGCGGGGTGAGGGTTCTGGCGTCTACTGATGCACAGACCAAGATTTCTTCCTCTGGGAAGATTGGGGCTAAACTTGTCGGTGGTGAAGGGGCCGATGCGGTTGAAGATACTTCGGCTGTGGACGACGATGACGGTGTCCCGGCTGAGGCTCGGTATGATTCGAGGAATAAGCACCGCAAGTCCAGCTTCGGAGATAACAAGCCTACACGCGTCGTTGAGACTGGCTGGGATTTGTTGGATAATAACGAGGTCAACTTCTTGATGGCTTTCACTATGAGCATTGGAGGTATGGCCGTGGCCTCTTGGTATTGGGGTGTTCCTATGGCTAGTATCTTGCAATCATAAGTGGTTGTCTAGGTACCTACTCAGGTTAAAGATAGCCCGTGTATGTCAAATGGCGAGAAGAGGCGCCACGAGTTCCATCCAGTCACCCATCCACCCATCCAGCCTACCCTATTTCTGATATCGAAACCATGAATATTTGTTTGTATTGGAGGTCCGGGGCGTGTACACAATAAGACCCAGGAAAGGAAAACCACAACCTGGAGAGCATTAATTAAGTGAGTATCGCTACCGCTAGTCATCATTACTCCAGTTCGTTGTCAAACGCAAATATGCCGCGCCAGTTCAGCCAAATACCCATGGCCCCCGTGTGCCCAGTCAAAGAGACATGTATTTGCCCACCACCTCGACAGTTCTTTTCATAGTTGGCTCTCTAGAAGTGCGCCGACGCCATGTTTGAGACCAGAGCCTCCATTTAGCTGCTCTCTTGGGCGACACGTCTAGGTCCTGACTATCCGTTTCCGCCGTAGCAGCCATCCTAGCGAGTTCTACTTCGGCCTCCTCCCGCCGCTCCTGAGCGAGCCGTCTTAGTCTGAGCAACTCGGCCCCCAACGACACAAAAACGCCGTCGACATTTTCGCCCGTATTGGCCGAGGTTTCGCGAAACAGGCAGCGATGCGGTCCCAGGCCTATACTCCGTGCCAACTCATATCCCTCGCCCTCTGTCACTTCTCGGTAATCCATCTCGTCTTCGCCGTCTGCCTTGTTCCCGACCAAGATGATGCCGTAGTACTGGCGTTCGTCCGTTTCAAGGACCTGCTGAATCCGATAGTGGAGATCCTGGGCCAGAAGGAAGGATTCACGGGATCGCACGTCGTACATTAGCACGGCGGCTTCTGTTATGGCGACAGCGTGCTGCAGCAAGTTTCCCTCTGCTAATTGGCTAGGTGCCAGTTCGAGCACGTCAACCTTGTAGATTCTGTCTTGAATCTCAATTCTGTGCCGGCATCCATACTCTTCCTCTATATTTGGAGGCTGGCCCTCACCGGCGAAACTGCCTCTACGGAACTGCATTCTCTTCTTATCCATCATTGAACGGTAAAGGAATGGGATTCGATAGAAAAAGGTCTTGAAAGTACTTACCCTCGTGAGCATGGCTGTCTTACCGCAACCCTTGGACCCAAGTATTAGGATTCGGAACTCCCCAGATACAGGTCCCTTGAGGAACATTTTTTTCTTCGCGACCTCCTCGGCATAGCCGGGTTCCCATGCAAGAATAGCACGGTAATACCTTATCTCTTCGTCTGACAATATCATGGACTCCGTCCTTTCATGAGTAGTTGAAATGACAGCCATCATGTCTCGTATATCGGAGCTCAAAGGATAGGCTGACAATGGGAGTTGAGGAACTGCGATCGTCTCTTTGAAGGAGATGTGAGGAGGATTTACGAAACGGCATCGTCACCACCTATTTCTCTCTTTTTCTTTACCGCCTATTTACATCTCGATGGCCGCTTACCTGTCATACACAGGCTCTGGTATGATTTGAGTAGAGCGTACCGCAACAGGTGCCATAATGGTACTATTTCACCCTGGTTTGCGATTGGTCGGCCGATAGGTTGAGCATGACATAAATTCCACGACAATAGGGAAATTAAACCAAAAAATATCCCGACGAAAATCTTGGGACACTGATGTCTATCCTGGATTTGATAGGGCGGGGTGGATTCTGCCGAACAAGTACGACAAGAGAGCACCACCCCTTGTGTCCCTCAGTGGCAGATCAACGTTCCCCTTATGGCGATATTTCTTGCTGTTGTGCCAGATAAGATGGTGATGGGACGGCAGTGACGGTTTCGATCGACGGTACTGTCACATTGGCAAGACGTAAATCTGTAATATTGGCCAGAGCTCCGGCGTCTGCATGGGGTTCCATCATCATGCACGGTAACGATAATGGACTGCTGGGCTCCAGTGGAAGGATACGACAGGGTTCAAACTAGCCACACTGCAAGTCATCCGTGGTTTGGTCTTGGTTTCCATCGATAGGTAATCCTATTCCTCTGATACGAAGTTCTCTAGCCCACGAGACGGGTTCAAGGCAGCCGTTTATGTCAAGGGTCATGCGTACTTTGTGTGCCGCAAGAAGCCGCCGAGATGAAGCAGCCTGCCATCGCACGACATTCCCGCATTGCAGGGAACTGACCTGCACTATTATCTTATTGTGCGACGTCGCATGGACACTTGACGATAAGACGACCTGATACGACTCAGTCTGAAGCATTCTTTACCATGATTCAGTTTATGTTGTGGCAATCCTTCCATTCCACCCGACTTCCTCGTTGACGGGCTGTGGCAGTTGCCGCAACTCATAGGGAATTACGGGATGATGTGCGATGACTCAACACCTGTAACCTACAAACCCAGATCTGGGAAGGTACGTCCTTGCATGCTGGGTCCTGGCATAAACGGCGGGTGCGCGCCACGGCTGCAAACAGAGTCCGCATGAAACATCTCGGATAGTCCTCTTTAGTGTTTCGTATGTGTTGGTGCGATGCATCGTCGCCTCTCCTGGAGATCAAGTAACCCATACATCCAGATCGTCTTTCCCGTAAATAAAGTGGATGGATTACTAACCTTATCCTTGCTTACAGCACTTGATGCAAAACAGTAGGCTTGTGATGTACATGCCTAATAACCTGGCACGCCTGGTACGTGGAAAGATACGTTCAATACGGGAATTTCTAATTGGATACCATTGTTGTTATCGGAGCAATTACCAAAGTGCTGCACCTGTCCAGCACGTCCTGCTCGCCTGATCGATCACCGAGCCTGAACAAGCATTATCGGCTTACGAAAGTACTTCCCGCTGGCCGAAGCGCTTCGCTTCTTTGCATCCTCCTGTCCATCACACCACTATTCCAGGTCAGGTTAGCCTCCATTTAGAGCCAACTGCTAGAGACTAATCCTAGCACCAAAACCCACCTTTCTTAGCTATTTCTGGCGAAAGCTGAAAGAAAGAAACTGTAGCAACGTATTTTGCGTATTATCACGGACATCGAAGCTGGTGAGGAGCTTGCTGCCTACTTTATCCTCCCTGACTGTTATTGTTATGGAGTTGAAGTGACAAGCGCCAACGGAAAAGCTGGCTTCCAATGAAAATGAAACTACCGGCGTCTAAACGCCTACACTCGGTCTATTCATTCCTTACCTTATGTATGCCTGGGTTTGTAGCCAAGGTACCTAGGTAGTCACTCGTATTGCTTCCCTGTGCTCCTGCCTTGATTCTACTTCTTCTGCCCAGTCGTACATGCCGTTTTCTTCAAAGTGTTACACAGCTCGACACAAGCAGCCAACGACGATGGTCCGTGGATAAATACATAACGTCATGAAATAACCCCGTAATTTCTACTCCAACTCTCTTGGAAACGACCTGACCTGTGCATTCTATACCTTACCACTACCTATTTTCCTAAATAAGAGAGGTGCTTAAGATAAGTCAACCCACGGTGGGCCCTTGGGAGCCGATGACCTAGGGTGTACGGTGAAGGAGTGACACGACAGGACTCTTCTCATGCCAGTCATTGGGTTACACCTGAACGCGGCAACATCGATTCGAGTCTAATTCTAGTTGGCACGCGGTGAATTTGAGTGTGAATATCCAGGCACTGCACCGTACCTGGACTTGGAAGGTTGGTTCAACTAACCTGGGGCTGTAATTTTGTGCACAAACGCGTGAACTGTGCTTGATCAGCTACGAGGCTGACTAGGTAGGCAGGCACTCGGAGCAACCCATCATTTCAGCCCTTCTCAGCCCTTTCAGCAGGCGCGATAATGAACTCATTCCCCAGAAGTGGGAAAGGGAAAAATTAATTCCCCACTTGGTCTCACCTTCTGCTTATTCGTAGGCAAGAACATGCTGCGATAATTATGGCTTGGAATTCATATCACTCAAACGGCCCCTATGGCCATCCCTCAAATCAAGCTTTGAACCACAAGGTATCCGATATTTCGGAGAGCTCGGAAGGGCCTCTCCGCGGACGCGAGTCCCTTGTATCACTCCAGTCCTTCTACGACTCGCCGCCACAGTCAAATCCGCTACCTAGGGATCCTACGCAAGGCGGTCAAGAATATGGCACCGGCACTAACGCCCGGGCCCGGGCCCGGGCTAGGATCGGGGACGGGGACGGGGACGAGAACGAGAACGAGACCGTAAAGGGAACGGGAACGGGAAAAGAGAAGGGCAGTTGGCCAACCCCTTTCATAACCGGAAATAGCGGGGCACGTTACCAACCACTCTCACCCGCATCGTCTGGTTTCGGTCGCTTTAAGAGTTTCCGGGCACGCGTACATGAGACGATACACGAGGATGAAAGTATAGACATGTCGCTGCTAGGCGCCGCCGCTCCCCCGGCCCAGTCGACACCATACAGCCCGGTCGCGGCTGAAGAGCCTCCCGAGACCGTCTTTGATATGACATCTTTTGCCGGGCCGATGAGTATGCAAGACCAGGCCTTTCTCAAGTCCTTGCAGGAGCAGGAGGCCAACGGCAGGCTTACAGGCGGTCTGGGCCAAGGTGATCCGGCCAACACGACGATGACCGGGGAGCAGCTCATCTCTCGAAGAGCTTCCGTCAGGCGTAGCCTTACCCAGTCTTTGCCCCTCCCGCGACCGTCTTCTTCGGCCCCGGATTCGGACTGGAAAAGTCTAGGACAAGAAGAGGCCAACAAGCGAGGGGAGGTGATAGAGATCATCGTAGAGGAGCCCACAGAGGTCGATCTCGGTTCGATGATAGGTCCTAATACCATCGGGCCGGCCCATCGCCCTGTCGTGCAGACCAAGAAGGAGGTTTTCTATCCGCAACCCAACTGGAAACCAATCTCGATGACGTGGCCATACCTACTCTTCCTGATCCTCCTGTCTATCTTGCTGGCCATAGCGCAAGAACTCGTCTACCAGTCATCGAGAGGCCCAGAAGGCTTGTTCCACTTTAGCAGCGCCCAGGATCTCGACCCGGGCTTATATTTCGTCTTTAAGTTTGTGCCCACCATTATCACCGTCACGTTCGGCGTATTATGGCAGAACACAGACTTCGAGGTGAAGCGACTTGAAGCGTTTTATCAGATGTCCAAGGAAGGGGGCGCCTTAGCGGCCGAGTCGATCAACGTCGATTACCTCACATTGTTCAACTTTACGAGACCGTTGCTCGCGCTACGCCGAAAGCACTACGCCGTAGCTCTCTCGTCGGTGACGACGTTGCTCGCCGTCTCCTTGGTCCCCACGTTAGGTGCCGCTTCTCTCGTGCTCACTCACGAAAGGGGTACACGGGAGTCGGACCCGACGGCGCTAAAGATCATTACCGTAAGCGCCGTTCTATCGCGTCTGTTGACTGCGACGTTATTTGTAATAGCCGCTCTAGGATCTGTCCTCTTCTATCAACTAACAACTCGCCGCTCGGGACTGTTGGCCGATGTGAGAGGCATTGCTGGCTTGGCTTCGATGGCAGTGGTTAGTCACATTATGATGGACTTCAAGGACTTGGACACGGCTAGGCCCAAGGACATCCATCACAGGCTAAAGGTTCGACGATACAAGCTACGTAATTCGTCCCTGTTCTCGGAACATTCCATAACTAGTAGCGCCCGCGAAGCGGATAAGTACAAGAACGCTCACTTGTCGGAGAATCCGCACCCTATCATGTTGAGAAAAGAGGGTTACATACCCTTTATCATCGGCGTCATTGTCTTTCTCTCTCTCATACCCATTGTCCTCTTCACGCCAGCCAGCGTGCTTACGGAGAAGGCCCCATGGGCTATCACCGCATTCGCCGTCTGTATCAAGCTTAGCTGGGGCAGTCTCGATACGTCGGTGCGCATGATAGAGCCGTACTACATCCTAGCGCAGCGGCACGCGCCGGCCAAGACGCTGACGCTCGACTACACGGCCATGCCCTTTGCCGTCGTCGCCCTCCGCGCCCTCTTCAACCGACACTGGATCGTCTTCTTTGTTGGCTTCGGCACCGTCCTCGTCGAAGGTCTCACCATATTTTCCACCAGCCTGGCCCAGGTCGAGGGCAAGGACTTTCTCAGTCTCGCCAAAGACAGCAAGACGAATTTCCTGACCAAGGACCTCGGCAGCGGTTCCGAGACGGTCCGCTCCTTTATCGTCACTCTCGCCCTCACAGTCTTCATCCTCTTGTACATTTGTATCGTGGCCACGATCGTTTTCAGCCGTCGTCGTCACCCTTTCCTGCCCCGCCAGCCGAATACCATTGCTAGCGTACTGGCGTTTATGCATCAGGTTCGTCATGCCCGCCCTTTATCATATTTCGGTGCTCTCTTTTCCTCGTTGCGCAACCCCGCCCTTCTTCTTTCCCCGCATTTAGCTACTTGCCTTATCCTACCACTCCGAGAATAACTAACATGTGCGCTCAGAGCAAGATGCTGTACGACTTTGTCAACACAGCCAAATCGACCAACGCGGAAAAGCTCGACAAGCTCAACAAGCTCGGCAAGACGTACGGACTGGGCTGGTTCACGGGCCGCGACGGCCAGACGCACTGTGGCGTCGATGAGGAGGAGCTGACGGGCAATTATAAGCACGGCATCGATTACTCCCAGGGCAATCAGCCGTGGCGCACCGAGTGGCAGACCTTTTAAACAACGAATGTGTGTATTGGCTACCGAACTAATTGTTTTTTTTTATTTTGATGTTCCTGTATTGTTGTTTCAAATCTCGATGTAACTTGGGAATTTTAGGTCTGTAGATAAAGGCTTGGGTAATGTATATATGATTATCATGAACGGAAGACTTTTCTTAGAGAATAGGTAAAGGTTTATGTTTGTCTGATTAGGTACTGGATGGGCATTTGGATTTTAGTATTGATGGATTTCACAAAGTGCATGCAATGTTGGGGTTATCATGATGAGTTTAGCGGGCACATACTTTACCTACTCGTCAGTATAGGTAGATAGATGGCATCTTCTGGGAAAGAAAAGAAAGAGATACCAGTATTAAATGAATGAACTTGAGCGTAACGTTGCTACTTCTTAACAACATCTAAACCGATATCGATAGATGTGTTATACTGTTCCAACCTCTGCCAAGCATCGCCATTATTGATGTATAAAAATTCACTCAAGTGCCTACTAGGACCAGGATTAGGATCAAATGCCACACTACCTCGGGGGTAGGTATCATGCATGTAGGTACAGTATCTCGTCACATAGCAAACCCCGTCATTCATTCATCCAAGGTTGATGAAAAAAGAATATGCATATAAATTGAAAATGAAATGATATCAAAATACGGGGCCAACGATTTTTTATATATACCTGCGAAAATGATCCGTATCGAACATGAATCGCCTCATCACTACTTACAAAAGTACAAATCATGAAAAAAAAAAAGGTTTTTGTTTTTGTTGCTCGCTCACATCACCATCCGGGAAATAACTTAAACAACAACAACAACAACAACATCAATCAGTGGAACTGATCCTCAGTGACGCCCTTGCCCATGGCGGCTGTGGAGCTGATACCGCCAGTGACCATCTTCTGGAGCTCGTCGACGTAAGTGGCGCCGCTCCACTTCTGGTGCTTGACGACGTCGACGCCGGAATCCATCTCGGGCTCCTGGACTAGCTCGCCATAGGCGCGCATGCCGACCTTGGCGTACGCCTGGGCGAAACGGTCGGCTGCCAGCGCCGTCGTGTGTAGGCCGGCGAGGGTGATGAACTGCCAGCAGTAGCCCAGCCCGGCCAGGCGACGGATATAAGTCTCCTGCTCGTCGCGGGGCATCGCGGCCTTCCAGTTGAAGGAAGGCGAGAGGTTGTAAGCGAGCCTGCAGAACGAAAGAGAAAAAAAAAAAGTCAGCACATGTACCTATCATAGGTTGTCGGTTCGACGAGTCAACTTACTTCTGCTCCGGCCAGACAGCATGCACGCCGTCGGCGAACTCCTTGGCCTGGTTGTAGTCGGGGAGCTTGCTCTCCATCCAGATGGCATCGCAGTATGGTGCGTAGGCGATGGCACGGTTGATGGCGCAATCACAGCCTCCCTTTAGTCGGTAGAATCCCTCGCGCGTGCGGGGCGCCTCCCAGTCGAAGTAGATGTCTGTGCCGAGGATGCCGCGCGCGATGGCACGCGCCTCCGAGTTGCTCTTGCCCTTGGCCTGCGAGATATACTGCTGGTACAGGGCCTTCCTGTCGCCCGTCACGGCTTGCGAAGCGGCGATGGCATCGGCCACGGCCTCATCGAATCGCTTGAGGTTGGCCTCCTTCATCCACGCGTCCTCGATGGCCTGTAGCTCCTCGCCAACCTTGCCGGCCTGTTCGGCAGCCAACATAAGGTCGTTCAGCGGTTGCAGGTTCGGGTTCGTGCAGCCAATGATAAAGGCATGGTCTCGGGGGTCGATGGTGGTCGTGATCAGAGTCGCAGCTTCGGCGTCTGTCCGGGCAATGGCGAGCAGGTCTGTTCCCATAATATCGGCCTGCGCACGGATCGCGACAAGACGGTTGATGTGTTCGCTGATGGGCACCAAGACTTTGCCCGCCATGTGTCCGCACTTCTTCGTTCCCGGAGCCTGGTCTTCGATGTGAATGCCAGCAGCGCCGCTTTCTACGAAGAGCTTCGTGAGCTTCATCACCGCCGTGAGACCGCCGTGTCCCGTGTCAGCGTCGGCGATGAGCGGGCGGAGATAGTCGATATTGGCGAGTTTGGATCGCTCCGATTTCGGTGTGCTGAGACGTTCCTGCCGTTGCTTGCGGTCGTGGAAGAGCTGTGCCATGAAGAGGTGCTTCACCTTGTTCGGGACCGTGGTCTTTTCTTCCGTGTTAGTCTTGCTCTCGGCGCGTTTCGTAGCTAGCAAACTTCGAGTTCACTCACATAGGGGTAGTCAGCTAGATCCGGGCCAGGCTCGTCAGACGAGGAGGCAGTAGACGATGACTGCCAGCCCGAGACGTAGACGGTGTCCAAGTACTTGGCCATCTGTGTAAGGGCCGTCGGCTCCAAGCAGCCATATGTGAAGCTGGCATCTCGGTTCTAAACAGGTCGTCAGTACCCCGAGCTAGTAACGTTTACCATGGTGAGGAGCCCTTACCTGGAATCTATGCTCAAGAATCTTCCACAGTTTCTTCGCCTGTGTATTGCTGGGATAGTCGATGGGCAAATGGCCACGCTTAGAGACAATCTGTTCGGCTGTGAAGGGCCGCTTGGTGTATCTCCATCTAGGGTCGCTCCACCACTTCTTTACAGCCTCGACCTCCTTTGTGAAGAGCTCGTCTTCCAAATTTGGGTCGATGGCTGTGTTGATCATATTATTCGACGCCATTGTGTCTGTCTATTGGGTCTGACGTATGCCTCTTAGTCTTATGAATGAAAAGAAAACCGAGGCGACTTCTACTCGGATCGCTGCAATATCCGCCTTACAGACACTTGGACTCAAGATGTTGAAGAGGATAAGAGGACGGGAAAAGGGGACAGGCTGGGTATAGTGAGAATTGGTCTCAGGAGTCAGGACCTGGTGAAACTTTGAGAGAAATAATTGCAGAGCAAAAGTGGAAAAGACAAGAGGATCAAAAGCTCGGCTGCATGGCGTTGATATAACGCTGGTCATAACCGAAAAGACCAAGATACTAGTCTAGCCACCCTTCAGATACTTACCGTTTCTCGCCGTCGCTCCAGTACAGCAGTACATGATTATCCACAGAAAGATGACCCGCTAGTCATGTACGAGTACATGGGAGTTTATACTTGCTGTAGCGGGGGAGTCATTCGTAGCTCGGCGTTGATCGGTCAAGCGGCTACGTCAAGTTTACCAAGGGAAATCGGTACTGGTACGTCTCGTTGCTCGTGACATTCACGCGCGGTCCTCGTACCGGTCGTGGTACTTGCCGAGACCCCATATAATACTTACCTACCTCCCGTCGCCCTTCTTTCTTCCGGGGGTGGACCAGTTCCCCAGTCACTCTGGAGTCTGCAGAGTACCTAGCCAGGAAGGCATGTGTAGACCATGTGGCCAGGCGCGAATTAAACTCATCAGAGGCTGACTTCAGCGGCACCTCTCGTGAAAAAAGAAGACGAGGCATAAAATGTTACTTGGCGGCTTGGCTTCTTCACTGACGGCCGAAAAGCTGGGCTCTCGGCTCAAGGGGAGTTCTTGGACGGTCTTGGTATCTGCGGTGGACTCGGGTGTGGTGTCGTTCTGGGCACGAGGAAAGCCGTGATTCGTCCAATTACCGAGCTAGAACGGGAAAGCGTCAAAGGAAGCAAACGCTCATCACAAGGCTATGAGGAGACCCTACTACCCTAGTCCCCAGCCGAGTTAGAGTGTGGATATTTTCTCCGCATTTTCCTGAATGTAGCCAATTGCTAGTCTAGATCCAATACAAGCCGGATCATGGGAATACTGGAGAGGGCACGATCATACACGGCTTATGACGCAGACGTCGTTCTCCTGGTATTGGTAGTTGCGGTAGATCAATCGGGCAGGTACTCTGGGTTCTGTCTGGGGTTTCTAGAGGCAAGTGCGTTCTAGACGTGATACCAAAGGTAAATGAACCATGTCCATCGTGAGTACTTTAAATTATCATCTAACGCAACTGCCAATATTGGAAGCAAGCAAGAATTGGCATTCCTTGCCCAGACGGACAGAAGGCCAAGCAATTTTTAAGATCAATTGACCTAATAGGGACATGTTCTATATGTAAGCGCATATGTAATAATAAGAGTAGCCATCGAACTGGCCTTTTCTGCATGTGTACATTTCTATTCCATCTGGTCTGTCCCGGACTACATCTTTTGTGTGTACCTACTTGAAAATAATGAATCGCTAGTCAGGTTTCTTGATGGGCGTTCGTTCCCCCATGTGGTTGTACTTACCCCACTCCGTCTCATCAACAAGCATGTGAAAGATGGGAGAGCCGGACAGCAGAGTCGTCGAACCGTCAACAAGCCCCGGTCACTCCCGACCTATCATCTGAAAACCGCCCGTTACGCGGGCCTCGGCATAACGTCTAATGCCATAATAGCTGCTTGTAGCCCGTCGGTTTGACCATCACATGAATTCTAAGAATTTACAACCTTGTCACTCAGCCTTTAAATATTCGCCGGGTCTTACCCAAGGTAACATTAATACATTGTCTGACAAAATGCCCCGTAGTCTAAACATCCTTCATCTCAAAAACATGGGATTCTATGAACAGTATGACAGGACCCTCTATTGCATTCGTCGCGTTATCGCAGCATGACTCGCCAATATTTTCGCCTCTTGTCGATAGCGACGCGCCTTTTGCCATCCAGAATACTTTTACGTGTATCAAGGCGGTGAAGAGGCGTATCAAATAAAACTTGGACGCCAAGAAATATCCATATACCTCGCACCTATCAGTAAGTGACGTCTCTTTAGACAGGTTAGATGAATTACATTATAAAGGTAAACACACGTATATATGTTGTAAAGCTAGGTGCCATCCCCATCATCAGATTTCCTCTTCCTTTCCAATTCCTAGTTTCTAGGTTAGTGGTATGATGTATCAGTTTGTCACCAACTACTCGTATTGTATATCAACTCACAAAACGCATCACCCTTTTCCTTTTTTTAAGAAATAGTTTCCCTTCATCTAGTCTAGTCTACCTAGTCTAGTCAACCGCCAGACCGGCCAGTTGGAATATGTCATAAACGTCGTAATAGCCGTAAGCCACCCTTATTTTTTTTCTTTGGGTATACAGCCGCGGCACCCCTCGCAATGGTAGCGAACATGGTGACAAAAGTTACGGTCCACATTATAGGAGCTCTTCCATCACTTTCTCCTCTCTTGCCCTCTGGGCCTTCTCGTATGTTTCATACGGGGTAAGGGTGCCGAGCGCTCTCTTCATCTCTGTGTTGATGAATTGGAGACCGTATACATAACTGGCATTGACCCAGCCAAATCTGCGATAAAAAGTCAGAATTACAAGTCATCCGCGACGGAGAAAGGGGCTGTTCTTACCCTTCTTTAGCTACGCCCTTGAAGTCCAAACCCTGGTTTCCGTACTCGGCATCCACTCGGTGGGGGTCGACCGGACGCGTTACATCGTACTTCTCTACGACAACACCGTTGAAGTCGAAGAAGGCCTTAGTAATCATGAATAACCACCGATACGCCAATCTCTGGGCCAAGTCCGCGTATCCATAACGATAAAGACCCGTCCAAGCGAGCATCTGCTGAGGAGCCCATCCATATGGGTAATCCCATTGTCGGTTGGGCCTTTCGAGGCTGACCTCGCCGCGCGACTTTTCCGTTCCCGAAAGGAGGCCTCCATATGCCTCAAACTTTGGCACCGCATTGTTTACTACTCTTGCCGCCTTCTCGGGGTCTGGGACACCGGCCCACAGGGGCCAGAAGGTAGTACACGACTCGTAAGTACACTGCTCTTGCTTCACAGTGTCATAATCAAAGTACATGCCTTGCTCTTCATTCCAGCAGTATCTGTGGATGGCGGCACGGCGTCGCTTCCAGCGGCGGTCCCAAATGGCCGATGTCTCGACCTGGTCCGGTTCCATTGTTCCGCCGCACCACTCGGCCGGAACTTTGAGTCGATCGCCAAAGACGTTGCGGATGGTGCGTGCTATGTCCATCTCGTACTTGTACAGCAGGGAGTTCAAGTCAATGGTGGCGAGGTTCGCGCACACCTTTTCAAGTCGGTAAGATGTGTCGTGTCCAGACTCTCGTACGGCTCGGTCATGGAGGAAATACTCGTCAAGATCCGGTTCGGTGATTTTGCCGTAGTTATAAGCCTTGACGAAGTCTGCAAAGCCCATGTTGTACTTTTTGGCGTACGGCTCCAAGATATGGACGAAATGGGTTGCCTCGGTTTCCGGAGGTACTCCACGGCCGTCCGGTCTATACCTAGACAAGCCGGTCTTTGGGTCCAGACGTGGTTCGGACATCCACACGGTGTAATATTCCTTGATGGCCGCCAAAGTAGCTTCCTTGAGGAATTCCTTTGCACCTGGCTGGTGCTGGATCTTTTCGTACACCCGCAAGGCCATATCTGTTAAGAAAGGCGGCTGCGATCTCGTCAGGTAGTAGGATCTGGTGGCATTTAGAATTTTACCGTAATGGCGAATACAGAAGCAGAAATTCTGGACCATCGATTTTGCCAAATGGACCTTGTCGTTAACAAGAAGCCCCAGAGATTCCATATAGCTATCCCAGCCATAAAGCTCGTTAAATCGCCCGCCGGGCACGACGAAAGGCACGCCCTTAAGTGTCTTCTCGCCCGTGGCTGGGTCGGTATAATCTTGCATAGCAACGGCTAGTAGGCCGGGACCGGGGTTATCGTTGAGATCACGCACCACATCTGCTGTGATGACTTCAGGGAGCCACTGCACGTCGAGTCCGATATGCGGCCGTTCGCTTGCGAGTTTTGTATAATATTCATATTGCTCCGGTGCACCCCGTGGGACATATATACGTGGCCGAGGATTGGGCGTCCAGTCTTTGGCATCCTTAGCGGCGACTTCGATGCTCGAGGCATCGATCCGGCGAGTTAGACCCTCCCAAAATTGGGTTTTGATGAGTCTAGATAAGCGACTAACGGGATTTTCGTTGAGCCGACCAATGTCCAGAATAATACGTTTCCGTCCGTACTCCTTAGCTAACGATAGCTCTTGTAGAAGATTGGAAAGCATATAGGTCCCTCGAATATCGAAGCGGTTGTGTCCGCCGGATGCGGCCGTTCGGAGTGATAATACCTACATGTTTGTAAAACCTTCAGTCAGCACAGTATTCAAGAATTCGATGTTTAGTTTAACTCCCATCGTACCTTTGGACCGGCATCTTCAATGGTGATCTGCATGTTATCATCGGTATCTTCCTGGGCTCGAAGGCTCTCGATTGTGTGGTCGACATCGATTAGAAACTGGCGTGAGTGTGGTCTGCTGGCTTCATCTAAATCGAG
Source organism: Poronia punctata (assembly GCA_022579005.1). NCBI lineage: Eukaryota > Fungi > Ascomycota > Sordariomycetes > Xylariales > Xylariaceae > Poronia > Poronia punctata. The sequence continues at coordinate 185,649 of MU401464.1, forward strand.
GTTCTGTATCAGTGACAATGCAACCTCTCGGCAGGCCAAGATTAAACTTACCATGGCTACCACGTCTATGTCTCCCCTGGAGTCCCAGACGTTCTAACTCCCAAACAATACTATCCTAGATAGGCAGTCAGACACTGGTACCTCGTTTTATAGCTCGCAAGAGACATGCCTGTGTTTGTGTGCTATGACGCTTATGATACCGATCCATGTGTCGCGCATCGGAGGCGTAATAGGTTTTGGCATCGTCGTAGATGTCCAGATCGTCGCTGGCAAAGCTCCCTTGCCGTTGCGCCCTGCTGGTGCTGGCAAGAAGATCCGACATTGGGAGAGTTGGATCACTGAAAAGATGATGTTGGGAGTTGATGGATCCTGGTTTCAGCGGTTTGGTTGACCGGCTTCTTCGTCCACGGTCGTCTGGATCGATTTCTTCTCCTAGGTAGCCCTTTTGATGCAGAAACCTGTTTTCTAGAGCGTTGTCGTAGTCGAAGTAAGAGTCCGGAATTTGCGGCTGACTATAAACTGGTCTAAAGTGCTAGCGGCAACGACCGTCAACACCAAGTGAGGTGCTAGAGACGTGTCCTTGGCTGACAATCTGCAGCACTGGAAGGATTTTCTTCGAAATGATGATTGGTTTCGAGACAAGCAACTAGGCACTGAGGGGGGCCGTCAGATGATCAAATAAAGGGCAGGAAGTGCTCTAAACGCCAAAAAGGGAAACGCTTATTTGATCAGGAAGCCTGTTTGGTTAATTAGGTGGTCTACTAGGTTAGAGGTCGATAGTTCTTCTGTGTGAGGTTATTAGGAAGTTGTAGACTAGACGAGGACCTGGACTGAATTGCAACCGAGACTCGGTTTTGTTTTGACGGACAATCGAGTGCGGTCTGTCACGGGCAACCCCAGAGAGAAAGAGTCATGAAAGACTGGAGAATGATGTCAGACAGAGACCTAACCTAATAACAAGCAAGTCGCCCCAAAACTTCTGCCCACAATATAAGCAAGCGTCTTCACGATCGGTCTCCACTGTATGCAATTGCAAGTACGTGTCCGCGTACTTTGAGCCTTCTTGTGTTTGAATTTTGGTTTACCTAGCTCAGCACCTTGTGCGCATTGAATCGCTAACCTACGTGTAGAGGAACAGGTCACACAGCATCGTAGCTTGCCAATTGGTGAATGCCAGCGGTGTGCTGTAGCCTGTCGGTACTTTATCTAAAAGCCAATCGTCACCGGTTCATAAAAGATAATTGATACCTATACACATCAGTAGGCCACAATACCTACGTAGGTACCTACACGTAAAGATTTACAGCTGGTCAGGATCCTGTCATTGCCTGTCAGGGGTCCTATTTCGGGTGAGGGGCATGCGTGATGACGGTGAACACCCCACCTCATCCGACTGATAAGGAGGGCTGCTGTATCGCTCTACCTGTCTAGTAGGTTACCTCTCTAGGTTAGGGCTCAACTTTGCTTTCAATTCAGTACCATAACGGGTTTGTTGAGCAACGGAACATATCTGGTCGCGTGTCACTTTTGAATATTTCCCATCTGGAGCATTCGGAAGCTGCCAGTTTAGGGAAATGCTTCAATCAGTCAGATAAAAAGACATTGCTTCCAGAACCAGAACCATATTCCCTCATTTTATTGTTACGAGATGTTCATTCCATCTGACATACGCCACCTCATGCTAGTCCAAAGGCTGGGACGAATAGGAAGGGAACCGTAACTCGAGCCTACCCTAAAAGGTTACATGGCTTTGGAGAGAATTATCAGTGAGGGTGTCATTCTAACGCTATTAATAACAGCGGCTGCATCCAAGGGCAATATTACTTATTTTATGAGATTCAGGGGCTGTTTGCCGATTTGTGAGCGTGTTACATCCAGCCTCTGGTGACAAGATGCGAAACCTCAGCTTCCACTAGTCTAGGGTCTATTGGCTTGAGCCTCAAGCCCATATTGAAGCAGACCCGTCCCATTTAAAGGCAGCCCTACCATACCATTTCGACTTTATATCAAAAAGAACTACCTAGCCCCGAATCCATGACGGTCTAGCACGTTTGTTAGTTGACCTACGGGTAGAAGATGTGTGTCTTGCCAAATTGCCCCTCATTTTTGGCACACTAGGTGCGTGTATGTCCAAAAGACTCGTGGCTCTATTCCCCAAGACTTTGACTACCTAGGCTCCAATCCTTTGAGTTATTTTGTCATATTAAAAATCAGACCAGGTGAATTCTTGTAGACTTCTGACATAGGTCCTCCCTACCAACCACTACTATACACTTGTACCTGTCGCATGCTATATTTTTGACAGCCTTTTGAGACCATTAACCAACCTGGCAAAGGCACATGTCGCACGTACCCGGCATAAAGACTTATCAAAGCGGCGTCTGGGGCCATGGTCCGCCGGTCCAGGCCAAGACTTCACGATGTCAGTTCATATCTTCAGATTGAGCAATGCCTACTAGGGCCACTACCTTCCTACCCGGCCGTTTTTGTGCTGCTTACTGGATGGACCTCCTTTGTCTGCAGGTGAATTAGGCACTGAATCACGCGATTGTGAAGCAGTGCCATGTACGCATCCATCGTGGGCAAGGACAGAACGGCGCTTGAGAATATTATAGGTAACCATGAACCAAGGTGTGTGTGCTTGTGTAAATGATCAAGCAGTGCTCCCCCACCAAAAGGGGTTCTACCTGGTAGTACCGTAATCTCTGCCGGTCCCACGAGCACCCTTCATTCTGGATATGCTCTCACGATGCCCAGTTCTGCTACAAGTTATCTGTGGAGGAGGCTCCACGAGTCTGATGTGATATTTCGGCTGGTTTGTTTTGATGAGGTCTTTGTCCACTTCCTACTGCCCCCAAGTCACAAACTCTTTGTTCTGCGACGGATAGCCACAGGCTAATGACATCACTGGTGAAAGTTAGCACAGCAGTGGTTTGAATATTGGTGCTTTTGTGCTCTTCAAATCACTACCCAACCACGCCACAATCAAGCCGTGTTGGCATCGTGACCATCGTGAAGTTGTCTGGGCCGTGAGCCAGCGCATCGTGCTTGCCTTGTCCTCGTACTTTTTATGGGACGTCGGGAGGTAGGCATGTTGTTAAGACTGTCGCAATAAGTCTGAACCCAGTGTGAAATGCTTATTCTGAATACAGCACATTAGATTATGTGAGTGAGCCATTGATATATGAAAAAGCTTATAGTGTCCTAAATAATACAGATGTAAAAAAAGAAAGACCTTGCTCGCCTTTTTCTAAACGATGGAGCAAAATGTCCAGGTCCTAGACATCCTAGCTGCATCGGATTAGCTTTCTAAAGAGCCATATATTTATCCTATAGAGTACCTAGACAGACAATCGCAGTTGCATACATATATTACTTGTATAACCTTGAGTAAAGAAGCATGGCCTGTGAATGCTTGCCTTAGCCTAAAGTAATCAATGTTGGCGATACCAGCCAGAGCTAGGTACTTACCTTGACCGGGCGTGAAGAGTTACAGGGAAACATACATGTTCGCAAAGCATCGTTGCTGCTAAACAATCTGCACCCCGCATTGCCAGGAACATCGCACAGCGTCATACGTCAACGGTGCAAGCCTTGCAGTTTTAATAAAAACAATGAAGAAGCACAGGAGAAGTGCCATACTTCAAATCTACAAACCATGGGCCAAGGTGTTATTTTTAGGGCACAGATACATAGTCAGTTTCCCTCCTGCCGTAAAGTAACGCCTCCGTTTTTCTAAGGGATATCCAGCATTGGCACAAACATAACAACCTCAAAGTAAGCCAACAAGCCGTCGCATCCAGGATGAAGCTTGTATTAGGATGATAATGGGAAATATTCCCAATAGTAGAATACAATCCCGACAATGTTGCGCCTACCTAGCCCTTGGTTCTAGACTATAGCAAGGCCTCCACGTGCGTGCGGAACGCCCCGTGACACCAAAGGACCGGCCATGCCGAGCCGTACCGCACCAATTTGGCGTTCAGCTAAGCAAAGGTGTCGGTTTGCGTTCGCTGCTCAGATGATGCGATGGCAATGTAGCAATTATACTATCAACCCTTTTCATAATTATTGGGGTATTGCTCAAGGGTCAAGCTACTAACCAGACATATAGCTATGTGCTTCTAAATGTTGTGGTGTTCTGGTTTGATTCCGTTTTGGGGGGGGGGGGGGGGGGGGGGGGGGATTTATGGAAACATAATAACATTAATGAATGATAACCAGGCACACAAAATTAAAATTGAAAAGAGGGTTTATTATACTTTTGCAAGCCA
>MU401464.1:189932-247840 GCA_022579005.1 Poronia punctata
CCCCGCCGCCCCCCCCCCCCCCCCCCCCCCCCCCCCCCCCCCCCCCCCCCCCCCCCCCCCCCCACTTATGGCAACCTACTAACCTTAATGACTGATAAGCAGGCACACCAAAGTAATATTCTACAGTCGGTTTATTAGACTGTTGCAAGCCAGAACACCAACCTGAGGCAAGGGGGAGTTACGAGTAGATATCTACGTCTACGTCTAGTGGAGATGTGGTTAAAAACCTCAGTGGCAGAGGCCAGGCTTTCTTCTTAATATCTCAAACCAAGTGACCAACAATTATCCATCACTTGGCATCGATATCGTATATGTTTGTAAGCCATACACACACCATTTCCCTACCGATATCTGTTCTGGTTTGGACGGGTTTATCTGTAGCAAACAGGGTGTCTCGGAGTTCACATGAACAACCTGTGTCTATGTGTTCTGTACAGATGTATGCAGTGGAAGTATCTTGGCACTTGCATTATTATCGGAAAGCGGCCCAAACGGACGGCAGGACTAGGACTGTACGTGTGTTGAAAGTACCTACACGAGATGCAAGGAATGCCCACCCTCGTATTCAAGCCTTCCCCGCTATACCAATGCATACCATTTCCTACCGCCTAGTCTGGCCTACCTACCCGGCCATGACACCTTCAAGCCCATATGTTCCTTTACAACCGACCTAGCAAACGAGAGGATGTACTGCAGGTAAAGGTATGGCCATAAACAAGTCGGTTGGAAGGAAAATACTATGTTAGTCCGTTGCGCTCTACGTTTAGTTGCAGCAGCAGCGAGGGAGAAGAATAAGCACTCAAAGCCAAGACGGTCTCGAAGCGGGCGCTATTTAAGCGACCGAAGGGATCTACTGTACCCTTGATTTATTTAGGCCAGGAAGGCGCCTGGGCACGTCAAAGCTTCCTTTCAGGGTTTAGTTGGTTAGGGTTGGCATCTCCTTCCAGTATCTTTTACTCCACTTCTCTTTTGTCATCCAGGGTGTCAGGCAGCCCAGGGTCCCAGCTTCTTCTGGCCCATCGAGTTAAAGAAGGAACCTTCAAGCGAAAGAAGTGCCTGCTGGTGTTGGTCGTTTCCTCTATCCCATTTTCCTCGATGGAATACAGATAGAGGAAGGAAAAGTGCGGCTATTTTCCTCTAAACATCATGCTTGACTGTTGGTGGCGGTTTATTTTCCTCGACCCCTGAAAATCGAATGTGATGAGATGATATATTGCTATTAGCAGGGACGTACCATTCTGTGGCTTACGATACATTGAGACCATGCATGCGGTACATAAAAACCACAAATTTTCAGCTCTCCGAATATTACCACCACCACCCACTGAAGGAACTATTCTCCGGTGGGCGCCTCGGCCTTTGGATCTCACACGTCCTCTGGGCCTCTACAGAAGACAGTTTAGATAACAGATCGTAGCGTTTGTAATAGGATGCTTAGATAGATCGTTTGACGAAAAGACTCAGGCCAACCTAATTTCTGCACACAGAGGAAATACGCGATCAAACACCGCTCGTTCTAAATCTCACCCTTATTCGCCCACACAATAGGCGCAAGAGGTGTCACGGCGTACTACCTACATCAACACCGGCGACAAGGCTTGGTCAAGTGGCCGAGCTTCCCTGGATGATAACGGATAGGTACCTCGGTTGGCGAACCTAAATTACCACATGTCCTATTATATCTAAGGTTATTGATTCCACGGGTATTTTATAATTATAGCTGCCACATGGTCACATGGTGAAACCCGAGAACTCTGATAGAAACCGTTCACAAACGTCGGCGTTGTCTGGTGCGTACCGAAGAATATTATTTCCGGGCTGAGTTAACGATGCGCTAATCAGATTAGGTTAGCATGCTGTAAGAAAAAGCTGCTGCTGTGCAAATATTGATTTCGAAGTTTGCCAGGTTGCGACCGATTTGGTATCAACCTCCGATAAAGAAGGCGTCTGGAATGCCCTTTCTCTCTGCTTACGGACGCTGCTTCTTAAGATGCGGAAAAGCTGAAGCATAAATATCGTGATGGTACCTTGTGGCTGAGTGGGCGAGAATTGACGGCCAAATCGATACGGCCTTGGGACCCCGCTTAGACACCCACACACGTACAGTAGCAATGTTACGTCTACGTACTCGCAAGGTGCGGCCGGGCATCTAGATCTCCTGCCACCTACCTCTGACTTTTCCACGCCAACGCATCATGGTCGCGGCTGGAATGTCAGCCGAGAAAAGCTATAGGCAATGGCGCTTTGTAGCTAAGCGCAGTGGGCCTCTTCGACGTTGCCGGGACTCCGATTCGTCTCCAATATCGATCTTCTGCACCGCACTAGGTAGGCATGTAAGATGTTGATTGGAACCCCAAAACCTGTCAAGCTCCCTAAATAGAGTCCAGGGCCGCATATGTGGGTGGGATGTTGGAATAGAAGTGGTTTTTTCTTCTAGCTCTGCCGTCGGCACATAGTACATACCCTTCACCTTCGGTCTTTGCTGGGATTAAAACATATTATAGAGAACCAGGTCCTGTCGCTCATTTTTGTATTCATTAATCTTGTGTTGTTATACATGTTGGTTAACCGGACTACGGCTCGTCGGCACTGTTAGTATGGGCCTACTCAGGTCGTACTTTGCTCCTGGCAAAGGAGCGCAAGAGGGGGAGACGGGACATGAGCAAAATGGGTCGGACGCCATCAGCGAGACCAGTCTGAAGCATGTCGGCGCTTCTGGGAGGGCCGCTCCCGCGACGACGCCAAACTTCTCCATGACGGCGACGCCCATGGTATCACGGCCAGCGTCATCATATCGTACCTCGCTCTACCCCAGTGGTGACTTTCGAAATGCTCGCGAGAGTCTGCTTGACGTCAAGTCAGACGTCATGTGCAATTGGCTGTATCAACAACAGCTGGAGAGGCAATATGCGACTGGTGTTTTGCCGGGTGAGGGTGTGGTCCTCAAGAAAGGGAGGAATAGCTACGCCTGCTGCCCACCGCATCTTCAAGACATGAGATATAGCCTTTACGACATGGCCATGGAGTTGAATGTCAGGGTATGTCATTGCCTATTATTCCATCGATGCTTGCTCGAACCTGCTGACGGCGGGTGACCACCACTGACTAGTGTGCAATGACTGTCAACACGAGAGTAATCAACGTAATCCTAGCTTCTAGACGGACCAATTATGAGTATATCCCATTACCAGACGGCCTCCGTCTACAAGTCCTGCCGAGCATGCGCGAACTACCCCGATGCCAGAAGCATCACTTCGCCGCATTTATCCAAGACTTACAGATTCTCGTCGTCTGGGACGACGAACCTAGAAAGGTCCTAGCGAGGGCAGAGGCTTTAGAAGGTCAGCTTATGAAGATGATCTGGGGCTCAGGGGAACAGGAAGAAGAAGAGGCCGAGCCCGAGAGTGGGGAGAAGGGTCAAGGGGTCCAGGTAGACGAGGCGCCGGTTGATCTCGAATCTGCTGCCAATGCCTCGGACAGACGGGTAAAGACTACCAGTGCTCTAACCGTCGCACTCACCCTCGCTTTGTCTCTTGCGACGATCGGAATAGGCTTCAGATCTCTCGCCTTCGAGATTGCGACAGACAATACCTTTGTCCGACTAGCTCTTGTTGCCGTCAGCCCGCTGCAATTATGGGTCGGTTACTTCTTTTTCCAATCCATCATCATCAACTTCTTCCAGCTCCTAGGCCCCATTAGTGCGGTCACCAGCAACAGCAAGTCCTATTCAGGCGTCGCGCCGAAACGACTCGACCGCGAGTTTCATACGCTGCCGCATGTTACCATCCAGATGCCAGTGTACAAGGAAGGCCTCAAAGCCGTCATTGTACCGACGGTACAGTCGCTCAAGCAGTGTATATCGACATACGAGCTCCAAGGGGGCTCGGCCAATATCTTCGTCAATGACGACGGCATGCAGCTCATCTCTTCCGAAGAGGCCCAGGCCCGCCGCGACTTCTACGACGAGAACAATATCGGGTGGGTATCTCGACCCAAGCACAACCCGAAGCCCGAAAACGGGGAGAAGCCATTTTTGCGCCGGGGAAAGTTTAAGAAGGCGTCCAACATGAATTACGCAATGATGGTCAGTAACCGGGTGGAGGAGAAGCTTCTTCGGACTCCAAGGTCGGCGGTGTGGACGCAACAGGAAGAAGAAGCGGCATATGAGCGATGCTTAGCCGAAGTTCTGGAGGAAGACGAAGGGCGGACTATGGCTGAGGGCAATATCCGCATAGGCGACTATATTCTCATTATCGATTCAGATACCCGCGTGCCCGAGGACTGCTTGCTCGATGCCGTCAGCGAAATGGAGCAGTCCCCTCAGGTTGCCATTCTGCAATACACCTCTGGCGTGATGCGCGTCAGCGAGTCCTTCTTCGAGGGGGCGTAAGTCATAGCTCATTTCTCTTTGTTGGTCAACCACCATAGAACACCAAACTGATGATTCTGGCAGTGTCGAATGGTTTACAAACCTGATTTACTCGGCCATAACCTACACGGTATCGATAGGCGACTCTGCCCCTTTTGTCGGCCATAACGCCATCCTTCGCTGGTCAGCCGTTCAAGATGCCGCCTCGTATCATGACGAGGACGGATACGAGAAGTTTTGGTCGGAATCCCACGTGTCGGAAGACTTTGACATGTCCCTTCGCATGCAATGCGCCGGTTACAGCTGCCGCTTCGCATCGTATACAGGCATCGGGTTTCAAGAAGGTGTATCTCTAACCGTCTACGACGAACTGGCCCGTTGGGAGAAGTACGCCTATGGTTGCAACGAATTGTTGTTCCACCCTTTCCGGTATTGGCTTACGCGGGGCCCCATCACGCCTCTCTTCCGGAAATTCATATTCTCCAACATCGATTTGCATAAGAAGATCACGATTTGCAGTTACATCGGGACATATTATGCCATCGCGGCCTCGTGGATCATTACCTTGTTCAATTACTTTTTGACCGGTTACTTCTACGGCCTGTACGATAAATACTATCTCGACTCCTTTGCCATCTATATTTCCGTCATCGTCGTGTTTACGGGCTTTGGTAACGTTGCCCTTGCCGTTTTGCGGTACCGGCTGAACCAGAAATCGCTCCTCGGAGCCTGTAAGTCAACCTCTTTTTTCTCTCCCCCGAGATGGGACAAGCCAACTAACCTGATTTCCTAGTCTGGGACAACATCAAATGGATCCCAGTAATCAGCATCTTCCTCGGCGGCCTCTCGCTCCACGTATCGCAGGCGATCCTATGCCACTTCTTCGGCATCGACATGACCTGGGGCGCCACGGCCAAGGAAGTCGAAGAAGTCAACTTCCTCGAGGAGATCCCGCGCCTGATCAAGCGCTTCAAGGGGACCTTTGTGTTTTGTTTCGGTACCGTCGCCCTCATCCTCGCCGGGTTTTACGCCTTCCCCGAGGAGTGGCGCATCACTTATTTCGCTTCCATCTTCCCCCTCGCCTGGCTTGTCGCTTGTCACTTCCTCCTTCCCGTCGTGCTTAATCCGGCCTTGATGGTTTTTGCTTGGTAGTAGATTAAGTATTCATGACGGGGTTTTTAATCTTTTAAGGGGTATTCAGATTTATGTACTTATATACGGTACTTGCATTTTACTATCAGGGTTAGACAGCAAAGGCGTTCAGAGGGTACCTGGGGAGATTGGGGGTCTTGGCGACATTGTGTATCCCTAATAGTATTTATTGTCAGAATATGTTTAGAAATTATATTTATTGAACATGAACTCTTTATATTATCTTTTTTCCAAGTTCATACTTTCCGTAGAGAAATCATTATACGTGCAGATATAGAGAAAACAACGGATTTTGAAAAAAAGAAAGCCCTCGTTCATCCATTCGTAAGCCGTTAAGAAATAGGTCTACGCATTCTTCAGCGTAAATCTATACTCTTTTTTTTTCTTCCTCTTCCCCTTCCGCTTTCTAACCTAGCCTAGACTACTGCAAACCCGAAACGCTCCAAATCTTGACAGACGCATCCGCGCCCGTACTCGCAATCTTATCATCACCGACCCAAACCACACCATTAACACCATCCTTGTGCGCATTGAGCACGTTGATCCTCGACCCGGGGCTCTTGACACTCCAGACATAGAGATGTGTATCCCAGGCGCCGCTGGCCGCGTGGGTGCCGGCGTCGTTCCACGCGATGGTCGTGACGCGTCCCGTATGCGCGGACCATCGATCCGTCACCAGCTGCAGGCCGTCCGTCTTGTAGACGTAGATGCCGCCGCGCTGGTCGCCGGCGGCGAGGAGTGAGCCGTCCTTGGAAATGGCCAGGGCGGTGATCTGCGTGGGCGAATTCTTGACCTCGCCCGCCTGGCTCAGCTTGTTGTTGTTGCTCGAATCTACCTTGTACAGCCGGACTGCGTTCTTGCTTGTGCCGATGGCGACTAGGGAGCCGTGGGCCGCTATGGTCGTGGGGTCCGAGTCGGAGATGTCGAGTTTGCTGGCCAGCTCGCCTTTGACGTAGACTTCGATGCCGGCGAGCGTGGCGACGAAGATGCGGCCGTCCGCAGAGGCCACGCCCTTGGGCTGGGCGGAAAGTTTGGGCGCTTCGCCCGTGAATGTGTTGGCTGATACGTCGATGGTGCGCAGGGTATCGTCCCAGCCGACACTGTACGTCTGGCTACCCGCCGACGCAAAGGCCGTGACTTGGTTGGCGTGAGATTGGCCGTCCACGACGGTGCCGACTCCCGAGGCGATGTCCCACTTGCATACTCGGCCGTCGAAGCTTCCGGTGAACAAAGTCTGGCCGCTGGCGCCCAGGGAAGTGATGCTCTTGTTGTGACCCTGGACGACCCGGACAGGCTTGTCGCTGTCTTCTTTCCAGTAGTTGAGGTCTCCACTCAGGCTTAAACTGATGATCAAGCCGTCACTTCGTCCGTGAGGCCAGACAACTCCGACTTGTTGATCGCCAATGTTGACGCGGCCCTCGCTACCGCCAAGACTCCAGGTCCGCAAGACGGCACCTGTGTCTGCATCCCAGATCTTGACGGTGCGATCCGCGCTAGCCGTGACAAATCGCTTCGAGTCGCTTGCCCAACTAACGCCGAAGATGCTTCCCTTGTGTTCACCCTCGCTGATTGTCTTCTTGTGCTCGAAAGTCTTGGGCGTCTTCTGGTCATTGTATTCGTAGAATTGGATCCTCTTATCGGCGCCCACCGTGACGAGCCTGTCACCGTCGGGCGAGATGGCCGTGCCCAGCACGAAGCCCTTGTGTAGCCCGTCTAGCTTGGACTCGAAGTGCAGCGGACTCGGGACGTTTCCCAGGAAACACACCGACATGTCGTCGCTCACCGTGACGACGGACAAGGCCCGCACAGACCTGTCAGTCGGCCTGATGGCGACGGCGTTGATGACCTTGGCGTGGCCCGCTATCTCGCCCACCTTCCCGCCGGTGATGTTGAAAGCGTGTCCGAACTTCTCGCGGCCGTCGCCCACGGCTATCACCCGGTCTCCGTCGCTGGCAAAAGCGATATCGTTTACTCGTCCGGAAAATACCGGCCATTCCTCTTAATAATAACAAAAAAAAAAACCGCAGGTTAGCTAAGTAAAGTAGCGGGATCGCTTGCTTGCTTGCTTGCTTGCTCTTTTCATACCTTTCGTCTTAATCCCTTCCTTTGTCGAAGTCCACACCCTGACAAGTCCCAGTACATCTCCGCTTGCGACCCTATATTCAGGTATGATGTTCGGTAAGGGCGCGATCCGCGCCACTGTCGTCTGTCCGGTATGGTCCGTATATTGTACGCTGTCGGACGGGTCGTCGATGGAACGAAGGAACGCGGATTTACCCGACTTTGGTATGTCATTCGTCAGTCTGGACCATATATATACACACATGTGGTCTTTGAGCTTACAGCGTAGGCTATCTTCTTTCCCTCTGGGTCCGTGGACAACTGTGTCGACTGTCCTCGGATCGTCACAGGGGACGCGGCCAAGGTCTTGTCGAGTGTGATAGGCATGATCGGATGGATGGAGGAAGGCCCGAGTAGATTAATTCTTGACAAGAAAAAAGGAAAAAAGGACAGCCCAGTTCCTTCAGAAGCCTCTAGGTTAGTCTAGTAAATAATAGAAGTCGGAAATTTGTCTTTCTTTCAAAAACACCAAACAAACGTGATGCGATGATGGCGGGGCAAATCTATAAACTTGGACGTGTTATGGGGCTGTTGTATTGCTGTGGACAAATGACGTGCATTTCTGTGGTATTACATACTGTAGCGTGTTTAGCTGTTCTAACGTGGGGTAGCTGTCCCAACGGCGCGGGGTACGATCGCCAACAAAGCTTAAAGTTTTACATGTTTCTGGTGCCTGACCCACGACTTTGGCCTGGTTTAGATGCCCAACATAGTATTAGACAAACCTAAAGAGAACATGGAGATAAAATGAGAGACAGTGATAAGGACAGAGAAAAGAATAAAAAGGTGATGTACCTAGCCAATGTCAAGACTTGACCTACGTGCTAGATACAAGTACGCGTCTGTCTATACACAAGATCTACGAGTAGCATCCGGCTGCTTGTGTAGGGCTTCCACTTTCTTATATCAACCACATATACTCATTAACACTCTTAACATTCTAAGCAACAGTATAATTTAAAACATAAGTAACAAAACAAAATTTAAAAAAGCCTAAACTATAGCTATATCAATCACCTATTTAAACTCATTAACTGTCTGACTGTCTTCATCTGTTTTATTTGCCAAGTAGTCATGTCCAAGTAACCTCAAGTACTCTCTTTTACTTGCGCATCTCAAATCAAGAAAACTATCAAAGGGTAGTTTGATCAATACCCTATTTACACTTCAAGTCTGAAAACACTGCCATTGTACATCTCCTATCTAAGTTCTCCCAAGGCATAGGATAGGTACCGTAACTACAGTTCTAAGAGGGCTGGTCATAATAATGAAAAGGTTGGCCCTGAGCAGTGTATGTCTCTCTCTTTCTCACTTCCCATGGCTTATACAGTCAAGATTTACCTAGTGTCTCTATATAAAAACTCACAATAATCCAAAACTAAGGTGCTGTTATATAAGCTAGGTTAACATGCTTATTTTCCGACCTAGTAAAAAGGAGAATTCAAATGTTGAAGTTGAGATTGTTTCCCTGTTTTAAAGATCGTTTAGTAAGATTAATATCAGAGATGTTTAATATAAGAGGTCATCCAGATCAAACTTATATAAACCAGCCTGCCTTTAGGTTGTAAATACAAATAGCTGCTTTAGTAAGCACGAAGGACTTTACTTGTAAGTATGCGGTGAGGTAACACTTTGGATAGGCTATAGAGTAGAAACCTGCTTCCTTTCTCTAAAGTGCCTGGCTGCATTACAAGTAGTGATATATGTGTATGTGTATGTGTATCGAAAGTGGAAGGGGCAGTATAAGAAATGAAATGAAAGAAGCCCCTGCTTAATTATTCCATTCAATCCAGAACAATCTGACACGGACACGACAGTCAGACAGGATATACCTACCTACCTAATCTACCTACATCTTCGTGTAAAGTCTCAAAGTCATTTTGTTAGCTTTATTGGTCTTGGTCTATGCAGCCAAAGCTGACCACAACCCTCGCCAACAAGACAATGTCCCATCTAGCATGCGTCGATAAGGTTAAGCTTAGTCAGATATTAGACGTGGCTTCACTGTTGGGCTTACATAGTAAACAAACTGATAAGATAAAAATGCAATGCGGGCTTGCACTGTGCAGTGACACACGGCCGCCGGTCATCTCATAGTTGTTGGTCTTACGAACAACGCACTGATAAGATAAAGCTGTGCCTAGACTTGCGGCCGCCGGCTATCACGGTCCGATTAATCACCGGCGACTAGCCCAGGGGTGCCGACACGATGCTGACGGGAGGGTCCTACTTGTTACCGGGGGTTGTTTCGATATGATAGGGTAGTGAGGCAGTAGGTACTGTAGGTAAGACTGAGTCGCTGCCGGTGTCGGCTTCGGGTCGGGAACGGCTAAGAATACCGCTAGTATGTATGCTAGATAGAGTCTGACAACGTTTCGAATGTCATAGCCTGTATACTTACTTTGTCAGACACGCCATACACCTAGGTTAGTCTAGTCGAGTCGAGACCTAGATAAAGGAAGGCTGTGCCGTCTCAGCGCAGGGCCACATATTGAACGGGATCAGAATATTCTTGCAAGTGCCAGGATAACTAACGCATTGCAAATCAAAGATTTAAACCTTCTCCTAGGATAAAGTCAGCACCCCCAGCACGAAAAAGATATGGGGAGCTTATCGCTGTGCCGTGGCCGTGCGGCTGAATCCCCCGGGCCCCGGGGTATTAGCAGGATTATAACAAACCAACGATTCGGATCCTATCAGGCAGTCAAGACAAGGATTGTTTTTCTCCCCCCCCCCCCCCCCCCCCCCTCGGACTTTTCAGCCCCTGGCGCCACAATTCATCGGCCCCAAGTCGGAAATACCCCCCCGGGGGGGGGGGGGCACAGGCCTCCTCCTTACGAATTTCAACTGCTCAATCCGAACCTGAGACCAAGTTCGTCATAGGTCTAAAATTCTCGGGTCCATGATAAGAATCCTCTCTCACCGTCCTTTAGCGCCTGTGATTTACTTGTGCTGATTTGTTTTTCCTCTTTCACCCCCTCAATCTACGAGTAGTGAAGAGGGCTCACGATATCACACCATCTTGTCCGACGTTAGTAATGTGCAAATACGTGTAGATGAGCTGGGTATTTTTAGACTGATGAGCTAGGGACGAAACCCGTGAGGGTGAGATGAAATTTGTGTCAGCGCACTGTCTGAGATAAAACGGGCCACGGGTCTGGAACATGACCCCGACCCTTTTCTTACTTACCCTTGAAGGCTGACGAGGCTTGGTAATGTGAAAAAAAAAAGAAGAAGAAAACCCTAGGCTAGCTGATGGTACGAAATTGGTAAGGGTAAGGTCAGAGTCAGAACCTGAACGAGTGAACCGGCTTCTTCTAGCGCCACGTGGCCAGGCATCATCATCTTCGTTAAGCGGGATGTGCTATGTCCTTGCTACGAGTAGACAAATAGGTAGTGTGATGGATGGTAGACTAATGGCGAATTTCTAACCTAGTACGCTGTACGGTACGCGTACTCGTAGGTCAAAATTGAGGTGGCGGGTTGGTCTAGATAAGTGCTGCCGAGGAACGTTTGAAGAAAGAACTAATTATCAACCAACGTTCTGGATAATTGGAGTGATTGCCTAGCCCACCTGTGACCCACCCACTTCATCTCCCGGGTAACAATCCTCATCCATGGGACAACCGGGCCTCGACATGTTCTCTTTCGCCTCCACATTTCACCAAAGTTTCTCAGACATATTCAATCATCACTCAGTCGGTAGCTAGGTAAGGTAGCTAGCATGACGGACGATTTGCCAAAAGTTTATCATAATTCTCCATCAATTGCCATATGTACTTCATTTAAGCTACCTACTCTAGCGTCATCTCAACACGCTTACTTACATACCTACTTCATCTTAACCAAGCCAGGTTAAAAGTAAGTTAATTAACCGGGTCCATCTGACTAATACCTAGAGGTCAACATTTTTTCAAGCGGCCGCGTAGCAAATGGTTAGCAAACCTAATAACCTAGATGATCCTCTGAAAAACTAAGATCTGAGATGAACGTGCAACAAGCCGACCCCAAGCGGGTTGATCCGCACATCCACAATCTCAAATCTGGGATCCACATCATGGAAAAGCTTGGCAAAGTCCCTCCGACTCCTCTGCTTGGCGCCCAACACGACCATCATGGACACGTCGGCCTGTCTGAGCAGGTGCTCCTCGAACCGCGAGATGGCGCCCGGCTCGGGCAATACCACGTCGTTGATCAGCACCGCCGTCTCGGGGCCGCATTTCTCCAGGGCCGGGACGAGGGCGCGTAGGATCTTGCTCGCGTCTTCGTCGTTGTAGTTGTGCAGGATTTGGCGGAGGAGGAAGGCGGAAGCGTCCGTGATGGGTTGCTGTTGGAAAAAGTCGTGTTGTTGGAAGGTTATCCGGCCGGATAGGTTGTCTTGTCCGTGCGTGAGTTGGATGGGCGATACATCTTGGACTACGAAGTTTAAGGAGGGGAATTCCTAAAAATAAAAAAAATCGGATTAGAGAAAGCTTGTTTTGAGATGAATGAGGGGGAAAAAAAAACTAACCTTTGCAAGTCCAATAGAGATATGTCCACTACCACCACCGACATCAACAACCTTTCCATCACCAAGCGAAGCCCAGGCGAAATTATCCCGGAGCTCGGTACCCCTTTCATTAACTGACAGAAAGACATTGCAAACATTAGTATAATATTCGTATCAGGTAGCAAATTCTGTCTCAAAAAACTCACCTTTAGACCAAGAACTCATAGCCTGAGCAAACCTCTTCCCCTTTTCAGGGAATTTCTCGTAATACTGATAAACGGGCGCGCCGAAGCGCTGCTGAAACGCCGAATCGACCGCGCTAGACTTGTGCGGCGAGCGCGTGACGAGCGTCGACAGCTCGGACGAGGCGCGGAACATGTCGTCGAGCTTCATATCTCCCAGCGCGCGCCAATCTTCATCGCTGGCCAACGAGGCCGAGACGGACGAATGTCTGAAGCGGTCCTGGTCGCTGTTGCCGTCGCCGTCGCCATCGCCTGTGACTGTGACGACTTGTTGGAAGATCCGTCTAGAGGCGAGAATCTTCAATATCGACCCCGTGCGCTCCACGTCCATGTCCGCTTTGGCGGCTACTTCGGCGACGGTAATACTCTCCACCGCACCATTGTTGTTTTTGTCGGGCAGGGGGACATGTTTGAAGAATCCGCGATCAAAAGCGACCTGCAGCGCGGCGAGATCGTAATGAGAAAAGAAGATGTCGCGCAACGTCGTCTTGGGACCGTTGACCAGATGGAGTAAGTCGAGCGCGGCATCGTTCAGGGATGCGCGCAGGCTTTCGTATTCCACATCTTCGGGCACTTGACCACTGCCTGGTTCCAATGTAGGTTCCGGGAACGATTTCTTCTGTAAGAAGGCAGAGATCTGGGATGATAGGTCCGCAACCTGCTTTCCGAGAGATGTGATCTCCGAGGAGGAAGACATTTTTTTTTTCTTCTTTTCTTCTTCTCTTTCTTGATAGATACCTAGATGGTGGCGAGTTGTCAAGAGGAAGAAAGAGAAGATTAAGCGAAGAATGTAACGATGATTTCTGATAGCCAATGACTTGATTCTCTCTCTATCTTTTTTTCAAGGGGGGGATTGTAGGACTATCTAAAACACACACACACAACGTGGTGTGATGTCTGGGCAATGCACCGCGCGGCAGGGCCGACACATGCAATGCAACGTTAGGTGGCGTGGGTTATGGTTATGGTTATGGTTATGGGTATGGGTACTAGGTATGTAAACTTAGATACTCGTATGTGTATATGTAAGACTTACATTTTAAGCGAGCCGACCAGGTTTGGTATGCAGGTATTATCATATCATACAGAACCCTAGGTTAGATAGATGAAATATCGTTCGTTTCTCATCCTTCTTCATTCAGCCTTTACAATGTACATAATATACCTAACCCTGTTTAAAAACAACGCACAGACGTATACGCATACAAGTAAGTACCTATTAATACAAAAGTTCTTTTATATAACCGCCGATCTAAAAAAGCCACGTTGTTTCACCATTATCATCCCAAATTGAAGAACACCCCCGGTCCACTTCTCCATATAATCTACCTAGGTACATACCCTTAAGAAACCCCTCCCCCGGACCCCACCCCTTAGACCATAGCCCCGGGTAATCCCAGCCCAACTAGATTAAAAAAGGTTAAAGGTTTTTATGCACCTCAACGTAGGCGGACTAGATAGACATACGTATATCGTTATGCGTGTATGTAGGTAGGTAATCACAAAAGAGAAAATCCTTCTTGAACGGCTACCTTTCTCGGTGTAGGTAGATTGCGCTAAACTCTAACCTAAGACAAGAAGCTCTACACCGTCATTCCGTAGGTAGGTAAGTAAACACAGGGGTCTGTCTCCCTCTTTATTTGTTCTAGGCTAGGCCGTAGGATCATGTAGGTTAGAGTTAGCCTTTTAGGTAACACGTAAGAGTCAGACTACTGCTGATAATAATAATGGCTCCAATGTTGATTGATTGATTGATTGATAGGTTGGTATTATTCGTGCGTACACTACCAACAGACACCTACAACGTAACTCGGATCTAACCTCTCTAACGTTACCTAGCTCTCTCTCTCATGCACGTAAAAACCCTGAATAAGCGGCCAACCTATAACCAACAAGCCGTTCCAAAGCCGTGCCGGGGGATGGATAAGTAATCAAACCACAAGTAGGTAACCTAGGTATATTGGAAATATGTACGAGTAGGATTGTTAAGTTGTTTCCTAGTTTCCTAGTTGCCTAGAGATGATGGAAATATCCCCAGTCTACTACTACCTAGGTAGTAGTCGAGCAAGAAGCATAAACCATAGCATATCTCTTTACATAAAACTACAAGTACCTACGAGTACACCCGACATAACCCGTGCCTCTACTCCCTCGTAATAAAACTTGGCAAAAGTTCCCAAACTGCGCGTAATGAAATATGCTTACTTAAATACCTCCAACAGCTATCTATCGACCAACCAAACCCACTTATCTAAACAACTAGATAGATAGTAAGACCAACAGGACATGCTCTCATCAGCAAGCAAGCAGTAAGTAAGACCAACAAACAAAAAACAATCCTTGCTTTTTTCTAAAAAAAAAAAAAAAAAAAAAAAAAAAAAAAAAAAAAAAAAACCACGCGGGTAAGCTTCCTTCCGAATAATGGAAAACCCCCCCCCGTTCCTTTTCAACACAACGTACTATAACTTTTATCCCCCTCGAATCCGATACAGGAAATGGATTTTCGGACTTGAAGATAGATACCTACTACCTACTCGTACCCAGATCCCGCAGGGATAGGTATTAGGTAAACTTCATTATCTCTTATCTAGCTTACTTAGGTAGACTACCTAGACGTTAGCCTAATACTCGTAGTCTACCTACTTACCTAGGGGATGCTGGATGCTGCACGATTGTCCGTCTACTCGTAGAAACTAGTGACTAGTGACAACCTAACTAAAGTAGTTAAACCTTACGTGTATGACAAGGATTATACCATAGCAAAAAAAAAAAAAAAAAAAAAAAAAAAGGGTCAAAAGGCAAAAAGGAAGGATCAAGATAGGTAAACTAGGTTGGTTAGGTCAGATACGAGTAGGTAGACTACCTAGATGCCGGTAATAATAACCAAGGGAAGTAGGTAACTAGTGTGTGTGATAGGTAGGGATAACTGTACCTACATGCCATGCATAAAAGGTGACATAAAAATATGGGGTTAATCTAAATCAAGTAAACTCCCGTTTGCCAAGAAGCGGGATTGCCCTTTAACACATATTAAGAAATATCCCGTGTAAATATAAGCTAACGTTAGGCTATTACCTAGTCCTAGTCTACTGATTGATGCCAGGAGGATTTAATATGATAGGCTATTGTACGGTTGGGATGGTGATCAAGGATGATTCGAAGAAATGATGCATGAGATCGAAAGGATTGTAAGGTATTGCTATAGTAGAAACCTAGATACGAAGAAGGAATAGTCGATACAAACTATACCCAACAGATTCTTGTCTACGAAACAAGTAAAAAGTGCCTAATTAACATGTTCGTGGACAAGGGAAAGGGGGGAAGGGAGGGGGGAAACCTAAAAGAATGTAACCGGGGGACCCTGGCAACAAAACCCCACGCCACAATGGTGCGTCAAGCTATCTGTGCTGTTGCTGCTGCTGCTGCTACTGCTTCCTTCCTTCCTTCCTTAGTCCAGGTAACGAGCCGTCATTCGGATCCCAACGGACCCTGGTGCCGCCATGGGGATGTAATAATCCCCCGTAATTTCAATGTCTGCCTTGGTGGTCTTGTACAGCTCTAGCACACCTGCCTCGCCTCCGACAGGGCCGACTTCTGGCGTGGTCCACAACGTCCACATGTTGGCCAAGAAAAGGTACAGCTCGCCAAGGGCCAGGTTCATACCGAGACAGTTGCGCGTGCCCTTGCTGAAGCTGACAAGGTATTTATCGATCCTCCTACCCTCGGCGCCTAGCCAGCGTTCCGGACGGAAGACCTTGCTGTCGGGGAAGATGCTCTCGTTGTGGTGGATCTGCAGGGCAGACATGCTGACCACGGTTTTGGCTGGGATGGTCCACTTCTTACCCGTGTCCTGGTCAGTGAAGATGATGGGGTTGTCAGGGTCGATCCTTTGGAGGCGCATGGACGCGCCGTAGCTCAGGCGTAGACCCTCCTTGACCACGCCCGTCAGGTAGGGGAGACTCTCCAGCGTGGCCAGGGGGACGGAGCCTATCTTTCCATTCGCCGGCATCACCGTCTGCAGCTCTTCCTTGAGCTTACGTAACGTGTCCGGCTGGGCCAGAAGCCAAAACAACATGGTTTCCGACGTCATGGCCGTGGTCAGCGTCCCCGCCATGATGGTCATCTGGGCGTCGTCCGCCATCCGATCTACGGACCGCTCGTGGGCAGGGAGCTTGGCGTCGAGCACGGTACGGAAGATGGTTGGCTGCTTCTGACCGCGCCAGTCCTCGTTCTCGCCGTCTACAATCTTCTGCACCTCCTCTCGCGATTCCTTCTTCTGTTCCATGTACAAGCCAGCCCCTGTATGGAGGGCCTTGACGAGACTGATTGGCAGGTAGCTAATGACGGTGTATACCCACCACACGTGCTTCATGATGTGAACAGACGTGGCGCCCTTGAAAGAGGCCTCTCGCGATTGAGGATCAAAATCAGGATGCTCTATGCGATGGTGGCATCGCGCGAAACAATACGTTTCCACAATATCTACCGTCGGCCTCATGTTAGTCATTTTTAATTTTCTTCTTCGTGCATGAAACTTACCGTTCGTGAGAGCAGCAAACATATTATTTGCATTCACCACCTTTTCCTTCTCCCTGTACTCGGCAAGACGACGCATGACCGCGTCAACTCTCTCTTGGATGACGGGCTGCAGAGACCTGACCACATTCATGCCGAAGAGAGAACTCAGGGCGCCTCGGCGTAGCTTGTGGAGGTCATGATCGATGGTGGAGAAGAGACACAGGTCGAGGCCAAAGTATCTCACCAGATTCCAGTACTTCTCCGTACGCCGTGTGCTGGAAGCGCCCGGATAGATGGTATCGTAGAAATCCTGTGAATGTGAATGTCAGATGAGTGTCACCGCTTAATGGAGTGGCAAGCGTCACTGCAAGCCTTTCTGCAAGGTGTCTTACCGGGTCGGAGATATCTGCAGTACCCCACACAAGTTAGCCGTCCATCATGAGCTTCTGGCTCCCGTTGATAAGGGAGGAGTGGTATTTTCTGCCTGCAATAAGGTGGGACTCTGCAGGCAGGGGCGGGGGCTCTGCAGGAGCTCGACCCGAGCAAATGCAAAGGAAAAAAGAAAAAGAAAAAAAGAGCTTCCTTACGCAGTTCCCAGGGAGTGATTCTGATGATGGGACCATATTTCTCGTGCAGCTCCATGATTTTGAACTCATATTTGCCACCGAGCCAGGTGTCGTAGTACATCTCATATCTATGCGGCCGTATGTCAGTCTAATGCAGTGATTGATGAGTGCAGGTCGAATAGAGACACTCACAACTGCGTCAACGCAGCGAGCCGTGGACCAGGGACGTGAGATATGGGGCTCAAGTACAGGCGCCAGAAGGCTCCGTAGATGAGGTAGAACACCCAACCCCCAAAAAGGGCGGTCCAGAGGGATGGGTTGGACTCGAACATGTTGAAGTTGGCCTCCAGTTTCGACACGGATGTTATCGAGAATGTCTTGAAAAAAAGGTCGGTTCAATAACTGATTGTTGAGTTGCACTCTGCTGAGGAAAGTTGCAACAGCTCGAGGGGAGGCGTCCGTGCGACCATTTTGTCTTCGGTCTGTTCTACCATGCTTAGATAATGTGCGGGCCTCTTGTTCCCCATGAGCTCACAGGCAGCACACGTTCCT
Organism: Poronia punctata; assembly: GCA_022579005.1. NCBI lineage: Eukaryota > Fungi > Ascomycota > Sordariomycetes > Xylariales > Xylariaceae > Poronia > Poronia punctata. The sequence continues at coordinate 207,942 of MU401464.1, forward strand.
GGGTCACCCCCCCGGGCCCTCTAGGTCTTAGTCGTGCAGGGTTTGATCCTTCGAAGCCTCAGAGGATGAGGATCCACGTCCGGCTGCAAGCCCGACTTCAGCTCGGTTATAGCGCGGAGAGGGTGGAGTCTGACACACCCCAGACGCACGGTGAGATTGTCGGTGGTGAGATTTTCGGTGCAAGAGCAAGTGGTAAGATAGGTAATCATCTACACAGTATGCTTTGGTTAATGGGGAAGGTGAATAAACTGTTTGTCTAGACCGGGGGTCCTCACATACCCGGTCCCTTATCGGTCTATAGTCGTCGTGCTATATCGGTCGTCGTGGGGGATATATAGATGCAACGATGTTGTGATAAAACTCCCCGAGTCAAGAATACCCTACGCAGGGATTCAACGTTCAACTTACTTCCTAACCTAAACGTCTCTTGCCCTCAACGTCAAGATGTCGTTTACCTCACAACTTCCCTCTCTTCTCGTCTTCGGACCCCATACAAGGACCCCCACTGGAGAGAGACTGGAAGAGTTACGACGGCATCTCAACGATACTACTCGGCTCTCAGCTCTCAGAGATGCTGTTGCCGATCTGCCCCGATTCTGGAATGCTCTCGTCGATTTCGATTCAGACCTGAGCGGGGTGCCAGCCAGTCACATACACCAACTAAGCCAGTGGCTGAAAGACGGTGGCTCCATCGGTCACGATGGTATCAGCACACCAAATCATTACAGCCTTGCTGCCACCCTCCTCCTCCAGATAAGCCAGTACTCGCGGTACCTGGATTCTCTGGGAGAGGGGGCCCATCCGCGGATACTGAAGAGCGTCCGAGCCGGTGGTGGCATCCAAGGGTTCTGTTCCGGCTTCCTCAGCACCGTTGCCGTAGCTGGTGCCGAGACGGAAGCAGACCTTGGCCGTACGGCGGCTGTCGCGCTACGGTTGGCAGTATGTATAGGTGCATATGTTGACCTGGACGGCATATACTCCCAACGACCCGAGAGGTACTCGTGTGTCGCAATCCGCTGGAAGGATGGGAGTGCTCGTGGTAAGAGCGAGGTCGTCGACCTGATCCAGTCCTTTCCCAATGTAAGAATACCACCTTCCCCAAAACGGGCCTCGTTGCAGCATAGGTACAATATCTAACCCGGGAATCTTAGGCCTATATATCCAGCATTAATGACGATGCATGCGTAACCGTCACCCTCAGAGCAGATGACGTCGATACATTAAACGACGAGGTCCGTGCTGCTGGTTTTCGCTCCACGGCCGTGTCCGTGCAGGGGCGCTTTCACACCCTTGATCACGCCAATGCAGCGGCCAAGATTACAAATCTAGTCGCCCAGGCTCAAGATCTGAGCATACCGAGCGTGGAAAGGCTCTTTGCACCCGTGAGATCTGCCGTAGATGGCAAGATCCTTACAGGAGGGGGCTCGCTTCTCGAGCATATACTTGAAAACACTCTGCTCAAGACGGTGGATTGGAACCTCACGCTTCAGTCTTCTGCAGACCAAATCCCGGACGGCGTCCCCAAAGTCGCCGCCGTCGCTGGATTTGGAAACCATATGCCCCAAAGCGTGGTCCAGTCTTCATCTCTCGAGATCGTCATGCTCGGCCAATTAGACATGTCCAAGCCTGGCAGTTCCCGCCCAGAATACCCGCCTCATTCCATTGCTGTGATTGGCATGGCCGGTAGGTTCCCCGGTGCCGACTCGGTCGAAGAGCTTTGGGATCTGCTCGTCGAGGGGAAGTCGACACTCGAACCTGCGCCTGCCGATCGACTGGGACTGTCGCAGGTTGGCGAGTTTGCAGATACGAAATGGTGGGGTAACTTTGTCCGCGACTCTGATGCGTTTGACCACCGCTTCTTCAAGAAATCCTCCCGCGAGGCCCTCGCCTGGGACCCTCAACAAAGGTATGTATCTTATTCCGTCCTCGTCAAACCCCCCGATTTCTCTTTGGACCGGGTATATCAGTAGAGATTGAAGTAGGATTGGGGGGGTGACCATCATTGTTATCCTGTGTCTCTCCTATCATGATAATATTAGTTGTTTCATACCGGTACACACGGCTGACTGATTTTATCCGCAGGGTACTCCTCGAAGTCATTTATACTGCGTTGGAGTCGGCCGGGTACTTCGGACCCTCTTCCTCCACCGAACCAAAAGATTACGGCTGTTACATCGGTGCTTGCATAAGCAACTACATCGACAACCTCTCGTGTCATGCGCCCACTGCATACGCCACAATGGGCACCACCCGTGGCTTCATCAGTGGCGCCATGAGCCACTATTTTGGATGGACCGGCCCAGCCCTGACCATCGACACGGCCTGCTCGTCGTCGCTCGTGGCTATCAACACAGCCTGCCGGGCCATCTGGTCAGGTGAATGCTCCCGCGCCGTCGCCGGTGGCACCAATATTATTTCCAGCCCTTTCGACTACCATAACTTGTCCGCCGCAGGCTTCCTCAGCCCCAATGGACAATGTAAGCCTTTTGATGCCGGCGCCGACGGCTATTGCCGAGGTGAAGGAACGGCAGTCGTGATCCTCAAAAGGCTTTCCGATGCTCTCAACGATGGAGATGATATATTAGGCGTCATTACTGGTTCCGCCGCGAACCAGAATCATAACGAAGGTCTTATCACCGTGCCCCATTCCGGCTCACAGTCGGAATTATACAACAATGTCCTGAAGCTCAGCGGCCTCCCGTCCGAGTCTGTGACGTACGTTGAGGCACACGGCACCGGCACTGGCGTGGGCGACCCTGTCGAGGTCCGCAGTATCCGCGAGGTATTCGGAGGACCACAGAGAGATTCGCCTCTCCATTTCGCGTCCATTAAAGGTAATATCGGACATACCGAGGGCACTGCTGGCATCGCCGGGCTCATCAAAGTCTTGCTGATGATGAAGCACAAGCTCATCCCCAAGCAAGTGAGCCACAACAGGCTGAATCCAAAGATCCCCTCTCTCGAGCAGGATCGGATGGTGATACCGAGAGATGTCACATCTTGGGACGCTAAATTTCTCGCCGCATGTGTCAATAGTTACGGCGCTGCCGGCTCTAATTCAGCCTTGATGGTTCTCGAGAAGCCATCGCGTTCCGGTGGCGATCCGGAAAGTCTCTCCAACATTTCTCGCTGGCCCGTTGTCATCTCGGCCAACTCGGCAAGCAGCCTCGCCACGTATTGCAAGAAGCTTCTCAAATGGATTAAGAATTCCAAGACCGGGGCTAGCCAAAACCTACTGGCGTCGCTGGCCTTTCAACTCGCTAAGCGAGCCAACCACGCCCTGCCTCATGTCCTGTCCACGACAGTGACCAGTCTCAGCGACTTGGAATCCAAACTTGAAATCGCCGCATCCGGTTCATCGAGCGATTCAGTTACCGTCGAGAGCCCTAAGCCTGTCGTTCTCGTGTTCGGCGGTCAAGAAAGCGACTTCGTGGGCCTTTCCAGAGATGTCTACAACTCGTCCAAAGCGTTCCGCCAACACCTAAACGCCTGCAACCATCTTCTCATTGCTCAGGGTCTCGAGGGGTTCTTTCCCAACATATTTAACCGCGAGCCCATGCAAGACTTGGTAACCCTACACACGGCACTTTTTGCCACCCAGTATGCCTCTGCCAAGGCCTGGATGGACGGCGGGCTCCGTGTTGATGCCGTCGTCGGTCACAGCTTCGGTCATCTAACGGCATTGTGCGTCTCCGGAGTGCTCTCACTATCCGATGCTATCAAGCTTGTTTCTGGCAGGGCGAGCCTCATGATGAAACACTGGGGTAACGAGCCAGGCAGCATGCTATTCGTGCAGGCAGATCGCCAGACTGTCACCCAGGCACTGGAGACACTGAGCGCTCAGGATGAAAGCCACTACGCCGAGATCGCCTGCTGCAATGGCCCCAAGAGTCATGTCGTGGTAGGTTCCTCGCTATCAATATCAGCCGTGGAGCAATACTTTGCTTCCCGTCAGGGCTCAGTCCGTACCAAGAAGCTTCAAGTCACCCATGGTTTCCACTCCAAGTTCACCGAGCCGATGCTAGTTCCCCTAGGAGCTTTGGCCCAGAGCCTGTCGTGGCAATCACCGGCAGTTCACCTGGAAAGCTGCAACGAAGACGACAGTGTCTCAGACCCCGACTTCGACACGATTGCAGAACATACTAGACGCCCCGTGTTCTTCCAGCAAGCGATAGAGAGACTTGCCAAGCGCTTCCCACAAGGATCCACCTGGATCGAGGTTGGTCGTGGATCTTCCGTCATAAGTTTGGCCAAGGGTTCCGTGCAAGATTCCCATGGACATCGTTTCTTCTCTCCACAACTTGCCGCCCAAGACGCACAAGACTCGCTCGTCAATGTGACGCTTGATCTGTGGAAGGCAGGTTACGCGGTACAATACTGGCCCTTCCACAAGAGCCAGAAGCTTGATTATGGGCCACCTCTGGACATCCCAGGATATCAGTTCGAAAAGGTCAAACACTGGCTGCCATTCACAGGGAATCGTCTCGACCGCGGTGAGACCGCAACTCCCAACCAGGCCCCGGCAGAAGAAGGGCCGCCTGAGATTTTGTCATTCATCGGCTTCAACGGCAAAGCTGGAAACGAGGCCATCTTCCGAATCAATCCCAGCGCCGAGCGATTCAAGACCATGTTGGCCGGGCACGTCATGGCGGGCGAGGGATTGTGTCCAGCTTCCTTGTACTATGAACTCGTCTCCCGCGCGGCATACTCGGTTCAAAAGGATACCACAGCGGCCACTCATGTCCCCACGGTCTACGATCTGGCCATGAAATCTCCTATCGGCAGCGACGCGAATGTCAACATCGTACTCAAGTTGAAGGCTGTCAACGGTGGTCCACACCCCTCGTGGAACTTCTCCTTTACAACCCAAGCTACCGGCACAAAGTACCCAGCAGATCCATTCGAGGTATCTACAGGCACAGTATGCCTAAAGAGACGTGATGACTTACAGACTGCCAAGGAGTTCGGCAGATTTGAGTCTCTCACGGGCATCCGCCGGATAGAGGACGTGCTTAAACACCCCGACGCAGAGATGATGCAAGGAACTCACATCTATCGCGCCTTTACTACCGTCGTGTATTACGGCCCGGTCTTCCGTGGTATCAAGCAGATTGCCAGCGTCGGTATGGAGGCGGCAGGAAAGGTGACCATAACCCCGGATATGGACGGCCCGGATGATCAACGCCTCACCGACACGCCCATGACCGACAGTTTCATGCAGTTCGCCGGCTTTCTGGTCAATTATTTCAACAACCCTAGTACTGAGGACGTTCTGGTCTGCGGCAAGATTGAGCACATCGAAATCGGAGGTAGCTTCAACCCAGATGCGAAAGAATGGGTCGTGTATGCGACCATGACCCAGACTGGCGACAACAGCATGTCTGCTGATGCATACGTCTTCGAAGCTAGCAGCAAGAAGATGGTGATGGCCATATTTGGCCTCAAATTCAACAAGATGTCACAAGCAATGCTGGGGAGGATGCTGCGGAGCGTTAATAAGACAAAGGCTCAGACGTCTTCGCCTAGTCAACCTACCAATGTTCATGCAACGGCCGCTGTGGTGGAAAAGCCAGCTTCTACCGCTGTCCAAGCCCCTTCAGCCAACAAGGCTTCTTCTCGCAGCAAGCGTCCCGAGCTCTTCCAGCTCCTTTCCGAGATCACCGACGTCCCAGTCGAGGATATCAATGACGAGAAGACTCTGGAGGATCTGGGCATCGACTCACTCATGGCTACCGAAGTGCTTAACGGTGTCCGCTCGACCCTGGGCCTTACCATCGATTTGACAAGCTTTACCTTTTTCGAAGATGTCGGGGCTTTTGCCGATCACGTCGACGAGAAATTAGGTATCGAGATTGGTTCGGATGCCGCTTCAGATTCTATAGCGACTCCTGCGGGGTCGTGGGATATGATATCGACCGACTCTTCAAGCCCAAGCCCCTCCAGCACCGACGAAGACGTGTTCGCGAAAAGCTATCTCCCAGCGCTCACCTCTCAGCCAAAGGCGACGGCCGTGGAACGCATAGAACCACCACCAGCAAACGTTCAACGACCTAAGCTGAACTCTGCAGCTGCTGACTTCAAGAGCATAAGGCTTCGATACGACCAGCTTGCTGAAGGTACCAAAGCCAAAGGGTTCTGGTCCGAAGCATACCCGCATCAGTCGCGTCTAGTTTTGGCCTATGTCGTTGAAGCCTTCGCCGAACTCGGGTGCAATCTCAACGAGATTTCGCCGGGTGACGAGATTCCCCAGGTGCAAGGGGTACTGCCGCGTCACAACCGTCTGATCGCCCAGCTCTTCACCGTTCTTGAGAAGGGCAAGCTCATATTCCGGTCTACAGACGAGTCGTATGCAAGAACAGATAACCCCACCGATCCCGACAGTGCCGAGTCGATATACCACCAAATAATCGATCTCCATCCTCAGCATGCCGATGTGAACAGGCTAGTACGTGTCGTCGGATCCAAATTGGCTGATTGCCTGGTCGGCAAGACGGATGGAATACAGACGGTGTTCGGCAACAAGGAGGCCAAGAAGACACTGCAGGATATATACGAGTTCTGGCCCCTGTTTAGGACACCCACTCTCGTACTCGGAGACTTCTTGACCAGAGCTTTGACCAATGCGACAGGGGGTGGAAAGTTCAGGATTCTAGAGTGCGGGGCTGGAACTGGGGGCACAACTCGGTATGTGATAAAACTACTGAAGAGCCATGGCATCGAGTTCGAGTACGTCTTCACAGATATCTCGGCATCGCTCGTTGCCGCCGGGAAACAGCAATTCAAGGGCGTCGACGGCATGACATTCGAAGTACTCGATGTCGAGCAGAAACCCAAGCCCGAATTGGAGGGCGCCTTTCACTGCATTATCGCCTCCAACACGGTACATGCCACTCGAGACCTCGCGGTAACGCTACGCAACTTGCGGGCCATGCTCCGTGAGGATGGCGCATTGACGCTGGTCGAGATTACAAGGCAGGTCTACTGGCTTGATATAGTCTTCGGCCAGTTTGAGGGGTGGTGGCTATTTGATGATGGCCGAACCCACGCACTGATGGACGAGGAGAACTGGGAGAAAAGGATGCGAGCAGCCGGGTTCAACGAGGTGCTGTGGTCAGATGGCATGACCCCCGAGTCCAAGACTGTCCGTACTATTGCCGCATTTCCCGCCAAAAGTCAGCCCGAGAAGAAGCCAGCAAGCCCCGTTAAAGTCGCACTCGAGACAGTCGTCTATAAGCGGATAGGAGATTTGGATATTCACGCCGACGTATACTATCCTACCAACGGTGAATCACCAGAAGGAGGAAGGCCAGTTGGTAAGTCCCAGACATTCTGGATCCCCTCTCGCCAAGACGTCCGACGTGTAAATAACAACCAGATACCGACTGTGGCTAACCTCTTTTAAAATCAGCCTTGATGATCCACGGCGGTAGTCATATCATGTTTACCAGGAAAGACGTGCGCCCTCCTCAAACACGCCTTCTAGTCGAAAGAGGCTTCCTCCCCGTTGCTCTTGATCATCGACTATGTCCCGAAGTCTCGCTTTCCGAGGGCCCCATGGTTGACGTGTGTGACGCCCTCGAATGGGCCCGTAATACTCTGCCTTATCTGAAGCTGAAGAAGACCGGGGTGAAGATTGACGGGGAGAGAGTAGTGGTGGTCGGGTGGTCATCCGGTGGGCAGCTAGCCATGTCAACGGCATGGACAGCACCCCAGCGCGGGTTGCGACCACCCGAGGCTATTCTCGCCTTCTACTGTCCCACTAATTACGAAGACTCGTGGTGGAGGAACCCAATTCAGCCGATCGGAGCCGAAGACACAGGGTTGAAGTACGACGTGCTGGAGGCTGTCCAGGACAAGCCCGTGACAAACTACGGACTTGTTGGCGCCTGGGAGCCACTTTCGGACCCCCGCATCCTGACAGACGCGCGCTGTCGTATCGTTCTTCACATCAACTGGAAATCACAGACACTGCCCATCATCACCGGCGGGCTCCCCAGCAGGAAGAAGGCCAACGAGATGGGCGGCGGCAAAGATTGGAACAACCTTCCCCAGCCGTCGCTCGAGGCCATCAGAACTGTTAGCCCCATGGCACAAATCCGCGCCGGCAACTATAACACGCCTACGTTCCTAATCCATGGGACAGCAGACGATCTCATTCCGTGGCAGCAGAGTCAGGGCACATACGAAGCCATGGTCGAGCAAGGCATCCCGGTCGAGCTGGCCCTTGTTGAGAACGCGCCTCATATCACAGATCTGAGCAGCGATCCCAATTCGAAAGGGTGGCAGGCTGCGCTTCAAGGGTACGACTTTATTTGTCGTTACGTATGATTATGATGGAAGGAGGCAAAGAGGAATACTTTGTGAATGATTCAATATAGGTCATGTTTCTACATCAATGTAGGAAATAGTAATGAATAACGTCTTAACCTACCTCTCGTAGAACAGTCGTTCTTGTGATTTTAGAGAGTCGCGCTGGCCTTGGGACACGTGCCTACCTCTTGTACTCGAATCTACGTGTAGAAAGCCAAAAGGTAGGTACGTGTACGGTGTGCGTGTACGAGTAAGTAGGCATCTACCTCTTTGTAGTTAGTCAGTGTTGCATTTACACTACCAAAAAGGCGCCAAAAAGGCTCGAAAGCGCCTTTGTCTAGTCCCAATCTGGTATTTTCAACGTGAAATACCCGTGTTCTGCCCTTGCCAGAAGCTCCCCTTGCTTTAGCCATTATTAAGTACTTGGCAAGAAGTATGAAAGACTATTGGCCGGTCCTCTGCCCCTCGTTGTACGAGTAGGTACCCCACGATTTCCTAGGTTAGGCCTTCGTAGAATCCCTAGAAGCTTCTCTCTGTCTCACATCACGGCTTTACCTAGACTAGGGCCAGCCTCATTATTGATCCAGGCTCTATAATCTCCAATCAAACAATTTCTCGACTTATTATCTAAACATCGGAACAGTTTCCAACGCGAAACCTTCAGGTAAGTTGTCTAACTCAGCCCACCCTCAACAAAACAAACAAACAACTGGTCAATTAACCCGTCAAAACTTCTAACCTTACCTACATAGTCTAACCCCTCCAATTCTTCCTCAATCTTCCCATCCACCCCACGTCAACCGCCCGGCAATACCAAATCACAACCATAAAAATGGCCGAGGAACCCAAGAAGCGCAGCCGCGTCTACTTCGACATCACAATCGGCAAGAAGCGCGCCGGACGCATCACCTTCGAGCTATACGATGACATAGTCCCCAAGACGGCCGAGAACTTCCGCTGTCTATGTACCGGCGAGAAAGGACTGGGCAAGAGCGGAAAGCCCCTCCACTACAAGGGAAGCATCTTCCACCGTGTGATCAAGCAATTCATGATCCAGGGCGGTGACTTCACCGAGGGAAATGGTACCGGCGGCGAGAGCATCTACGGCGCCAAATTTGAAGACGAGAACTTTGAGCTCAAGCACGAGAAGCCTTTCCTGCTCAGCATGGCTAACGCAGGTCCTGGTGAGTTGAATACTTTTTATATATCTTGCTGTCTCCATCTCTCTCGGCACATTTACTAATACCGGAGGCTTACAGGTACCAACGGCTCCCAATTCTTCGTCACAACCGTGCCAACCCCCCATTTGGACGGCAAACACGTAGTCTTTGGCGAGGTGAAGACCGGCAAGTCCGTCGTCCGGCAGATAGAGAACCTGACGACCCAAGCCGACAAACCCACGCAAGACGCGACCATCACAGACTGCGGTGTGCTGACGGAGCCGGCCACGGAAGAAGCCAAGACGGCTGACCCGCTCGGCGACGCATATGAAGACTTCCCAGAGGACGACGAGGCACACCAGCCCATCGACGCCGCCCGCGTCTTGCAGGTAGCGTCGGACTGCAAGGAGTTCGGCAACAAGGCCTTCAAGTCAGGCGACATCCTGACGGGGCTGGAGAAGTACCAGAAGGGTCTGCGCTACCTTAATGAGGAGCCCGACCTGGACTCCGCCTCGGACGAGACAAAGGCCAAGCTCTCGGCCCTGCGCTTCACCCTCAATTGCAACTCGGCCCTGCTGAACATCAAGCTCGAGGCCTGGGAGGACGCCGAGCGTAGTGCCGCCTCGGCCCTCGCCGTCTCGGGCGTTTCCGACGCCGAGCGAGCCAAAGCTCTCTACCGCCGCGGTGTCGCTCTCATCAAGCTGAAGGATGAGGATGAGGCCATCAAGGCTCTCGAGGAGGCCCGGAAGCTTGTCCCCGGTGATGCCGCTGTTATCAAGGAACTAGACAACGTCAAGAAGCAGGCCGCTGCTCGTCTGGCCAAGGAGAAGGCCGCTTACAAGAAGTTCTTCTCTTAAGTATAACATAAACTAAGTCGGGCGTCTTTTTTCAAGCAAGGGCAATCCTTACCTGGCGGGGCTGAACCCATGGTTAATGCATGACTGTATGAATGTCAGGGGAAAAGACAAGGCGTTTCGTTTGGGACTCGGGACATGTTTGTTTTTCACCCACAGCAGGTTGGCCAGCGGCATGGACTTTGGTAGACGAGGGTTGAGCTCATATATCTATTTGTGGTGCTTACTGCCCTTCTCCTTAATTATAAGGCAACCATATAGATTAATTCCCCCGATCCAAAAGAGTAGCCGGAATACAAAGTGAGATTACGACATTTCACAAAGGTGTTTAACAATCACAATATATCTCTTTCGCAGTGGTTGATTTACTAGAATGATTATATTCTTTCTTTCTCTCGGCTATTTTGCATTGGGCGCGTTGCATATTTGGGGTGACCTTTGTATCCATCCCATCGGATTTGAATACTACCCAGGCCTCTGCCTCTCCTGACTCGCTTCCTGTGCGTAGAACCTTACTCCGTCCCCGGGTATCTCTAAGCCATTCCACCTCTATTTTCAGAACCGTCCGGAACTCTACACGGAAAAGGGTTTGCGGCTCCTTCTTTTATCGTATTAGGGCCGAATTTCGTTTCGTCTAAATGCTTCCTCAGTCATGAAAGACCCCCAAGCCAGACGTCCATGTATATCTTTGGCATACCAAGTATCGCCAGCCAGCCAGCGGGGGACGAACGGAAAGTCCCCAGACTCGCACGGTATGTCCGGGTTTCCCAAACGTTGCAATGCTGAGAATAAAAGAACAAGAGTCCCAACTCGCCCGGTTAGACTTCGTCTCCGGGCAAATTACCGAACCCCAATATAGAATCCCTTCTGCCTGCACCTTTTAGCAATCTTAGACTCTCTGCGGCTCCAAACACATGGCCAAGTGCCGTCTCTCAGTTGGAAACTTGACAGTTCGGGTGAAATGAGGTTTGTTGTTCCGACTTGACTTTAGGCGAATATACTATTCAAGTGATATCCAAGGGGCCTCTTCCGTTTGGGTTTCCCCCCTCAACTTTTGCAGCCGCGACAAGACCCATGGTCTAATTTGCGAGAGCGGTGCCAATCCGAGACATAACTAGTGTCTCTGGTTGGTGTCGTTCTGCTGCCACGACTCGGGGAGATTACTCATGATACCTCTACTGCCCTTATCGCGAACCGTTGATGACAGATTGGGGCCTTCTTTGCTCTTCTTATTTCCGATGAGCCCACTTAAAAACCTCCGGGCTTCCTTGCCGCCTTTGGCCTTTGTCCGAACGGTTCCGCTGGATTTCGCTTCCAGTCCCTCGGATAGCTGACGTAAGGAGCTACTTTCTCGGATGAAATGACGCCGACTCGCCCTATCCCCGTCATCAATTTCACTATCCGGTGAAACCGGGGGTCGATATGGATCATTCTCCGCCCACACGGCGCTACTTGCGTAACTTGGATTCCAAGATCCAATTAATGAAGCCTTCTCGAGGCTCTCGGTCAGATCGTCCGTCACGACAGACTCGTTTTCGGCGGCGGCGCGGCAGATGTCTACTTGGGCAAGACAAGCGTCTGAGCGACGTTGTAAATCCACACAAAGTTTATGAAACTCCCTCAGCTCTCCTTCCAGCATCTGCGTTTCTGCCGCAGAATCGTGGTGCGTATCAAGCCACATCTTCACCAGCGCCGCAAAGTTTCGCTGATGATCAATCAAATATGGAAGCGAGGGGAAGCCTTCTCGACTTTTGGGGGGGAGCCGGCCGAGAATCATGACCGGAGTCGAGTATGATGCCGGCACGGTAATAGCGTTCCGGTCTGTAGGTACGGAGCATAACTGATCGATGTAGTCTCTGAAAGATTGCCTGTTCTGACTCAAGAACCTATTCATAGGCTCCATCCAGCTCTCTTTTTTGCCAAACTGAGTCAAGTTGGCGAGGGCTTGAAGTCCTTTAGTAATGAGTGTCAATGTCCGTTGCGCACGAGGGCGCGGATAGTCGCGTAGCAGCCCAAAAAGCTTGGGATTCAATATAGCCGGACAAATGAAGCGAAGAAAGAGGAATCCAGAGACGCTTGTATAGTTCACTGTACGGAGAAAGTCGCCATATCGGTCTTCCGCGACGGCCCGAACGTACTTTAGGATCGCCCGCAGTTCGACTGGCAACTTGTTCGTCGAGGCGGCAATACTATGCCACACTTCGGTTGTTAGACGTATCAACACATCCCAGTGTTGTGCAAGGTCTTCTGGCCTTTCAACCTTGCTCGGGTCGACCTCACAATCGGGGTTGATTTCGTTGATCTCGGAGAGCTTGTCCCCCAACACGTCTTCCAAGTATTCCTTGCCCAGACGTCGCATGTGGAACTCCAGAGCTTGCGTAAGTAAAGTATTTCCCCGGAACAGGAGGTTAGCTTCCCCAGTCAAGCTCTTACTCATATCCCGCACCAGTTGTTCCCTGTCACTGGCAGAAGTCGATGACTCGTTCGATTTCATGCGGCGGCTGAATCGAAGTCTTTTTAAACTGTTCTGGCTTCCCACCCCGTCGATTTCATCTTCCACTAGCGTCATAAGCCACTCACTAGCAGCACCAGAGACTTGAAATATGTTGAGGAAGATCTCGGATAGGCGTCGTATCATACCCGGAAGCGACTGGGTTATTTGGCCAGTCAGGCCAGTGCTGAAAGTATGCAAAATTGCCGACAAGGGTTGATAGTCTCGGGCCGTAAGGACTACCAACTCGCCGTACTCGACTCTGACAAGCATGGTTCCAACGGATTCTTGTTTTTCGTCCAAGATTGGGTACCATTCTTCGTGTTCTTTGCCCTTGTCCAGCTTCTCCAGCGGTACCTCGACAACGCCACAGACAGCTTCCGAGATGTTTGCAGATTTAGGAAGGCCCAGTGAACCCTGCATGTTTGGCACCAATGTCCCCAGGTCCCCATCGAGTCGCTTCAGGACGACCGAGAGACATGGAAGGGCAGCAGGCAGGTCGGTGAACTGTGTGGAGTCTCGCCAAAACGGGTTCTTCGTGTCTTGTTGAACTGCCGTTCGAGCCCTGACTTCGCCGTCGAGTAAGATCTCGGCTAGGTAATTCCCAGCCAATGGGTCACGGTCTCTATAGGAATACTGTCGCTCAGAGGGTGCTGTCATTTTCTGCACCTTGGCTTCCGTCGCCCTGATCTGAATCGATTTCTCGATTCGAAATAACTGTCCGTCAAGGCCAGCATCCAGGTCCTGTACTTCAGTTATATGGCCTGTGGATGCTTCGATGGCATATAGATCAGGGACGGCAAATGCTCTTAAAAGGACGAGCCAGACTTCAAACAGGACCCTCGAGTCAAGAGCAAGGTACACCGGGCGGAAAATCGAGAGTTGTTTCGAATTGGGCGAGTAGACCGGGAAAATGCCAATACAGAAGTCCTCGTCAAGGACGGATCTATCCAGTCTCTGTACGGCTAGGCGGGATAGCTGACTGAGGTCAATAACAGACAGTACCGTCACATCATTCTCCGTCATCAGCTTGAACTCCCCGTTATCTTGCAGGATACACGATACTCTCCTCCAGCATGTCATGCCTGACCGGAGGTCTCGCGTGGAGGGGCGTTTGACAATGGCCCGTGGGGATGTTGCGGCACCCTTGTCCCACAGCAACACATTTCCGACTTTGATGATTGCGGGATCTTTGTAAGTTGGTGTGACGGTAGAAGACCCTCTCTTCCTCGTCTCCACGGGTCGGCCGAACCCGGGAGATGTAGGACCCGTCCCACTGGTAAGCCGGACTCCTGGGGGGCGAACTTGCTGCCAACAGAGAAGACTAGCAAGCCAAAGGTCCAGTTCGTCGGAGATCAGAGGTCGGAACAGAATCTCTACGCCTACCCTGGCACTAGAAAGCTCCAGACAACTGAGCCCGTCGCCCGGTGTTTTGCACGGCAAGACCCTACAGCCGCGTAGGTCGCTTATGATGGTAATGTGAAAAGATCCAGTGTGGGCCGAATCGAACATCAGACTACCTTTGTCTTCATCAATGTAGAAGATCCCCTCGTACCATGGGGCGTTAGGGTCACTTTGGTACTCGACCTCTCCTCTCATACGGCCGCACAGCCTCCTCATCAGTGACAGCATCCTGTTTGCATCGTCCGTCGGTATGGGAAGGAGGAGCGAATCCACCGAGGGCGGTGGTGATATCAAGGGGGAGGTGGGCCGAGGGACTCGTTTAGCTCCGTGCCTGTTGCTGGGCTTCTTATCCTTGCTAGTACTAACTGGGGCCCTCTCATCAGTTTGCCTCGTGTATATCTTACTTCCATACGCCGTGGCATCCAAAACGGCAGACGGATGACGTAGTTCACTGTCCATGAGCGGCTGCGAAGTAGAGGAAGAGAACGAGCCGGATCCCACCCTGTGGCGAGCCTCGGCCGAGCCCGGCGTCGAAGCTTGTCGCAGCGCCAACGTCTCGTCCATTGTGCGTGTGCGTGGCCTGGAAACTCCACGCTGAAGAGGAGGACTCGCCGAGCGATTGTCGAGGGGTTCGGAAAAGACCTCGTCGTGGAAGACAACACCTTGTCTTCTTCTTTCTCCTCCTGCGGTCGAGCTTGGTGATGCCTGTTGAGGAGTGCCGCCGAAGCCGCGGGAGGAAACGGAGGGCACACTAGTGTCTCTCGTTTTATTCCCATGGTCTGTCTGCTCAGGTGTGACAGTGCGTATTGTCTTCTGGATACGGGATCCAGATCCAGACCCAGGCTCCAAGTTTCCGTGGGTATTAACAGTTATCCTCTCGGGCTTCCTATCGGTATTCCGCGGTAAAACATCTCCGGTCGTACTGGGCGCCCACTCATTTGGACTGTCATCGCGGTTGGTATGGACCGTTTCCTCCATTTCCAGCGGTATAAGGCCATGCAATCCTTGGTTCGGCGACATGTGGACCGGTGAATATGGACATTGGGGAGGGGTCGGCTTGTTGCAGCTATTTAGAGCGGTTAGTATGCTATGCGTCGGTATTGCAATGCATGTGCAGTCGTAGGATATGTGGCAACGGTAGCGACAACGACAGCGACAGCGGAGGCTCCACCCGGTCTTTGTTCAGCCCGATGCCGCAAGCTAACCGAGCCCCAGAAGCAGGCTCCGTGTGCGACAAGGCTCAGGTATCTTAAAACCTGAAGTGCAGAGCGTAAACTCCGAGCTTTCTTTTAGGCCTCGAGGCGACGCCTTCAAGACGAGGGGATTGCCGAATTTCAAAGCGGAGGAGAAAGGGCTGGGAAAGGTGCGGAGCGGATAGTTGGGATTTGGGGCAGTCGGTACATTATACGGGGGGACGACAGTCTAGAAATGGTCTAGAATTCAGAGGCTCCCGGTGATGACAGCCAGGCACACGGCGTTTTCTGGGATATGTTATAAAAGGTCTATTATAACTCACCCACCCTACGGTGTACAACACGTGGAATACAACAAGCCAGGGGTAAATGCAGCAGGCTAGGCAGGCTACGAAGGCCTATTCGACGGTCAAGCGGCTCCAATCAGTTGACCTAGCTTTACTTGGGCGGTAGGCGGTGGGCAATGTGCGACTGGGCAACTGAGCATTGTCAGGCTGGTGCATTCGTTGGTCGATGGGGTGTCTGTGACCCGTACTGGATGAGGGGATCGTCCAAGGGAAGTGAGGGGCGGTGATGTTGTAAGCCCGAGTCGACTTGACGTTGCGTTCCCTGTGCAGGCGACAAAGAGAGGACCAGAATGTTGTGTGCGACACTGCGACACACATACAATATCTACCTTGGCTATTCTTAACCAATTGAGGGGGTGTTGGTGTGTGTTGGGGTGTGCGTTGGGGTGTCTCCGTTGGGGGCCTTCGGTCTCCTGGGCTTTTCGTCCACGAGTAGGCTTTCCAAGGCTCGGTGATGCAGGGTCGAAGGGGAACTTGGGTAGAACCGTTGGTGACAGCGCGCTAGATACCTTATCTACTGCCGTACCTACCTACTTTGACAAACTTCCTATACAACTTGTTGAGTGCGGAGTAATAAGAGTTCAATACGCCCATAACCTTACCTACCCCAAGGTAAGCTTTTAGGAGGTATGAAACGTATTACGCTAAACCAATCTAGGAAACTTTAACAGGAACTAGTAAGGACAGCGTAAGAGGAGCGGAGAACACTAGCAGGCTGCTTGGTTAGTCTACTATAGTGCACCTACTGCTAGAAGTAGTCCTACTTACGTGTTACTACCTACATGTATCTAAAGTAAGTATATATCAGCATGAATCATTTGCATTGAAACAATAGCCATCGAAAGACGTCCATGTGGTGTCTTGTTAGCGTTTTATTATTGACATGAGGACGGGTGGATGGTATTTACTATTGTTGTTTACAATATTTGCTTCTTATGAGTTTTGAAGTATCTCGACAGAGATACCTATACATTCCGGCGCAATGGCTACTGAGTACATACGTGTAGAGATGGAGCAGGGGACTTCAGCCCTAGTCGCTTACCAGAATCCAGCAGCAGAGGTCTTTGCACGGGCACGGACAACCAGCAATTACAAAGGCCAAGACTATCTGGGGAATCTCAAGTCAAGTGACCAGGATTCCAACCAAGCAGAGGGGCAGCTTTTAAGTGAATTTGTCCTAGCGCAGAGTATAGAGTCCGACCCAAGAGATATTACAAACACTCTACGAGTAAAGCCCATAACGGTGGGGTCCGAATGGGGTCAATTGACGATTTTTAACAGAGATACAGACAAAAGGTAAGAAGTACACATAGGTATATAGACTAGCTATTCGCTCGACCAATCCTCGAATGGGCAGACATAAGAACAATACCGAATATGAGTGTGATAAGGCAGGCACCAACATTATCGCCGTGTATGTCCGGCTGATTAATTTGCCCAAGTCTTAGAGTACCTAAGCAGCTAAGGTAGGTATTTGATTCAAACTTTGTAATACCCATACACTTTCATGAGGTTCAAGTACCTAACCTACAACATGGAAGTAGTAGACTACCTACTTGCTTGTCACTCTATATCCTCTATCCGGTCCTTACACATATGCCACCATCGAAGCCATGGGCATCCAGATCCAGCATTGCTTAGGTAACTAGATGCCGTGTAATTAACAAATATCTACAAAGACTCGCACACGTAGACGGCCCGTCCCCCCCCGGGGGACGGCGTTTGCATTGCAAGAGAAGACCCATACGTGCGTACTCATTTACAGTGAGTTAGGTACATATTGCCAGTGCTCCAGTTATTTATCTCCGAGTCGTATGGGCACTTAAGGTACCGGGCAGGTTAAACACGTACCTACTTTACCTATTTGAAATAATGATAACAAGACTAGGTTTTAGGGGCAAGTTTATCAAACGGCAAAAGCATACCTCCTAAAGTCCTCCACTCTAGTAAGTATATGAATTGAGGAGTCGGCAAGTTGCCAAGAACTCAAAAGCAGTGGTGATATCCTTGCATGCATATGAGCTAAGCTTGAGCTTTAAGCTTCTTTCTTCGCCAGTCGCAAACGTTGCATAGGCAAAACCCGAGCCTGTGGTAATTTCCCAGAGGATCCGGATATTACACGTACGAGTACCTTAGGAAGATGGGGCGGCCGTAGCGCTACCTAAAGTAAATTGGCCCAGCCCAGGCCAAGGTTGTGGAAAGCTACCTATATCGTAATTCGAGCTGAAAAGCAAGTCTTTTGTAATGGTATATAAAACAAGCGAACTCAGGTACCAAGTCTAGATACCTACAAAGTACTACGATAGGATTGAGTAGGAACATCCTCTGCTAGTCTACTACATAGGTCAGACTAGATAGAGTAAGTCCCTCTGGAGTCTAGGGGATTCCCTTTGCTGAGATTGGGGTAGTTAAGGTAGGTAAAAGGTAGGTATCACAAGGTGAAGGAAGGGCAACCCGACATATTGGTACCCTCAGGTGACTGACGGACGATGCGGTTCCTATCTTTAGGATAGTCGATTCTGGGAACAACAAGCCGATACTACTATCATATCGCCATCTTTCCGTCGTTACACAAGGATTCTATCATTATCCGATCCGACGAGCCGGACACTCGCACAGGGGTGATCTCTTTCTGGTGATGATCGTCAGGTTGCTGACAAACATCAAAGCTGGTCAACCGTCACACAAACGTGTACCTACTCGTACTTGTAGGTGTACGTTGGGTACGCGTACTTGTATGAACCTATTATCTGTAGTATGTACGCGTAGTAAAGATCCACTAAGAATAAGAAATTACTACGAGTAGGTACTTGACAAGGCCACCCCTAGACACGTTTTCAGGCATGAGTCGCGTTGATAGAGTCCAGACTATTGTGATATTGACGGCTGCGATGTGGGTTGTTAACTTGTTCATCACGCAAGACTACCTACGTGCGCGGGTACATAATTACCTAAACCTACTAATATTTCCCGATTCTGTTTCCGCCCGCTCGTTCGGGTCCTCGCTTATCACACCCATTAGGCTCCGCTGGGTACAAGGTTCGGAGCAAAGAGTCCCGGGACCGGGGATAGGGGCAAGGTTCCTCATATAAACCCTTGTCCATGTTCACTATCCGTGCGTACATGTTTGTATGATTATGGCATCGAGAGTTAATTACCTAACCTGCGATTTGGTAACCCTTTTTTTCTCTGCATTAATAAGCATTTACCTAAGTTACGTGTACGTCGGCATGATCCCACATATGGTACCTAGTACCTACCATGTGCGATATGGGAATCCTAAAAGCTGGGCAATATCAAAGTAATAGCTCCTTCCCGAATACTGTGGTATAGACACCGACCTCGATAGCACAAGTGTTACATCGCCCACGGTTTAAGATGTTTATTGATATGTTTATGTTGTAGTTTTGAGTCTCCCCTGTTCAGGGCCCATGCTGTTCCCATTGTTGTGGCGCCTTGTAACCCTACTCGGCCTCTAATAGATATTTGGGATAATATTTGGGAACTCCCGAAATCATCCCCTTTTGTCCAGGGGATCCCAACCATCTGGTTCGCTACAAGCCGAACCGAACCACCACGCCGCGCCACTACCGACGGAATTATATACGGGTACGTCAACAGTGTCAGCTTTTGCTAATTTACCTACCTACTTTATTTGACATGATGTCTTGCAGGGAGTGCTTTCTCGCATGACTCAGACATTCCCCAATATATGTAGGGCTGTTGGTGTAGCCATGACATGTCATCCCTGTCTCTCCCTCCTCCTGTCTGTTGTCATTAAAATATTTTCTTTAAATAAAAACAGCTCCACAACTCCATCTTACCTTCTTATGTAATATGTACTGTCGTTAGCTTCATAGCCAAACGTGACGACTCTGACACTCATCCCTTGGGCTTCATAAGAACTTTTGTAACACTTTCCCAATCCCAATCCCAACCCCAACCCCAACCCCTGGCCTATGTAAGGTTAGGTAAAGTCGGAAAGGCATCCCATCTCGCTTCTCCCTGCCGCTACCTACCACATACGATCGATGTCCGCAGTAAAGTACAAAACGCACCTCGCTGTCTTAACCCGGACTCTGTGTACAAGTAGCATATACCTCATCCGGCGCGAGGCAAAATTGTGTTAAGCGGATTAGATACGGCTCTTCTGGCTAAAATGATCACCGAAACGTAACAGAATAGGTAACCAATATACGTTTGCAACCCCAACCCATCTAAATACTCACAAAGCTGTCCACGGGTAAGGCAGGTAGATATCACCTCGTTCGGAGGTGTCGGGTAATACCGACCTTACCTACTTCCCCCGGGGGGGCCTCGGTGAAGAACATAGGTACCTAGACAGATAATGTAATGTGCATGTATGCATGTATACAAACAAAAAACAATATCACGCCCGCTATCTTGCTCAGTGAACGTATAGTATATAGGTAGCAGTTGTATTCTCGTCAATAAGTAGGTAGGCAGGGATAAGAGCTATGATTAAGGGAGGCAACTTAAATTCTATGTATATCACCTTGCTTCGTCCCACCTTCGTTTGTTTGTTTGTTTGTTTGTTTGTTTGTTTGCCTTGCCGCATTGAGAGTGACTAGGTAGACTTTCTCATATGTTTTCCCTTCGTAGGAGACAAGACTTATACATCTACCTCCTTGCTCAAAAAGGGGCTGGGTGAGATGGGGGCTTTCCAACCAGGCGTCTATTCCCCCAATATTCTATGGTGAGATAGCAATACCTCAGCTGTCTCATCTCAGGCTATATATTCAACCTGGTCTAAAAGACAGACACTACGACATAAGGGCAAATATAAACTACCTTAGATCCTTACTTATTATCTGTAATTTGATGACCTAGGATTTATCAAACAGCCAACTCAGACTATAAGTCTCAGAACGAAAATATATGAACTTACTTCCTACGCCTCTTACTTGGACCTGAACCTATCGCAGACCACAGAGATAGGTGAAAGGGCGCGGCACGTTGGTAAGCGACGGTCACCAGTCCGCAATCCTTATACATATCATGAGACTATTGGTTAGGTCCTATTTCAATCATTCCCGAATGTAAAATAAAATTGTATAATTTCATATGATGTGATACACTACATGTCAGGCATTCCGCTCCACGGGGAGTCTTCTCGTCCCTCACGCATAATTCGTCCAGCATCACCTCCACAGTTCAGTATTGCATGTGCCTTTCCCCCCGAGACGAGCTGGGCAGCCAGTCGTTCACAGTTGACGTGGATGGCATCATATCCACTAATCTTTTCGTTTCCTATGCTTTCCCCGGACCAACACTATCCCTTCTACGAAAGATCGGTATGCGCCCAACAGTCCCCCCGCCTGTCGATTATAGGTAACCGGGAAAACCAGATCACTGAAATAGGCTCACAGCCCGTTACTTTCACAACGCCCCCAAACCGCCCCCGAGCGTAAAATGACCTATCAAGGACTGCCCTTTGCCAACATCTACTGACACTTGGAGAAAATAGCTCGAAAAAATCAAGAGAGGGCTATCATAAGGTCAAACTGGTATGCATACCCTGGGTTCGCAACCAAAGAGCACACCGGAGAAAGCGAACAGTACAGAAAGTGAAACAGCTACCAACGAGATATTCGAAACAGAAAACTCGGTGACCGCTAAACAAGTAGGTATATTGGTGTTCAACGCAAGCATCCGAATACAGAATAGAACGACCCCTCAACTCCGGCCACCCTCATACCCGGGTCTTAAACGGAGGTAAAGACGCAGAAAGACCACCTTGTGCCCTGGTAGAATTACCGGGACGGGCCCTCGATTGGGCTGATAGGATGGCTTCGTGCCGCGCCAAGGTCCGTGCTCCCTGTCCGCCTCAGCGCCTGCGTCATCGTCTCGATAGTCAGCTCGCCACTTAGCCCCCCGAGATTATATTCTGTCGAAGTCGGGCTGCCCAGAGGCTTTCTGACCGGCGACAAGCTGATGCCCTTCATAGACCCCGATTTGCTGTGCGGTGGCGATGTCTCGGGCGCTTGCGACGACACTGGCGATCGTATGGGTGAAGGAGATCGATTGGCGCTCAACGATGCCAGGGACGTCAAGCCGGGCACATGCATCGAGTCTCGACTACCCGTAGCCAGTCCGTGGGGCGCATGCTCGGCCTGTACGACATCTGCGAAAGAGATAAAGCTTAGACGTCTAATATCGGTCGATTCCAATGAGCCGTAGTTGGATGCCGACTCTTCCTTGTCTGAGAAAGAACCAATGTCCTCGGTCCACGACCCAGAAACGCTATCGTAGAGAGGGGCGCCAGTCACGGTCACGGCCGCCGGTTGATGCGAAGAATGTGTGATGATTTCCACAGCGTCGGGGTTGAGATGGTCGTCGGTGATCGCTTCAGAAGAGGCATCTAGCACGGGTGGGATATGGTTCTCAGTCTGTATGTGAGAGGGAATGGCCGGTGACGTGGGCAGGATTGTGCTTTCTTGTACGTCTCGTTCGAATATCTGTGATCCTGCCGGCGAGCTTATCCGGGGCGACGTAGAATACAGGCCTCGGCCAGGGGAGGAAGGCATCATGTTAGGGCTTTCAAGGGGCGCCGGTGATGATGTCGTGGTGGATCGTTTCGTGACGTTTCCACTGGCATTTGCTAGGCCGGGTAGTTTCGAGTCTGTTGTCGGGCCCAATTTTGGGGTACTCTGCTCGACAGCCTTGTCTTCGTGTCGTTTCTTGCCGAAGCCAAATAGACCCCGCTTTTTGGTCTTCAATTCGCCCTTCTCCGTCTCGCGATCGCCTGATTTCTCAGTCGGTTCCGTCGGTGTTGGCGTCGAAGTACCTGTGGAGGAGAGCTGGTCCTCCCGGCTACTGCTTATGGGCGCTGCTGGTGCAAGGCCCATGATTGCGGTTCGTTCTGGGAGGAGCGGGGTTGTCGGGAGAGTTTAGCTAGACGTAACTGTAGTGACAGAAACAAGATCAGCAAACAGGAATATTTTCCAAATTGGACTTAAGTCTTAGCGGCCAAAAAGGAGTGGGCGGGCAAAAAAGCAGTGTAATGCTCTAAAAGGGGACTACAACATGCGAAACTCTTCAGGGGGGAAGTTCAAGGATGTCAGGCAGTCAGTTGTGAGCAGACGGAGGGGCACTGCCACCCATCGATTTGATTTGGGAGGTAGCAGTGGGCATTTCCCTCCCGTTGCATGAAGGGGTAATGGGAAATTTGCTAACCTTCTTCGCCGCTACTGCTTTTGATGTCCTTTTCGTTGTCGCTTTCGAACGAGGGACGCAAGTGCCGTAAATGGACGCGCAAACAATCAACTGTGATTGCGCGATTGGCGGTTTTACGAAGCGGCACGACTCTAATGCGAGCGCTTTCTGGTAGCCGTCCCTAGTAGTATCCTATAATCGCGCTATCCTTTCGTCGCGACTAGATATATTCGTTTTGAATATATTGTATGAGCAAGTATCTGATTATAACCCGAACCTGTAGTTTGGGAAATTGAAGAACTGCTTGAGCCACCTTGCGTGTTGTTCCTGATGGGTGCTTATAAGTTATAAGTAGGTAGGCTGAGTTGTTGCTTGGACGAGAGTGGCCTGATTTTCCCTTGGGGGCTGATATAAGTAGGTACGCATGTACGTATGATGTAGGAATGCAGCTAAGATGTATGTGGTGATGATGTAAAGTGAAACAGCGCACCTGCGCTGCAAGTTATAAGCGCAAGGATATCCGATGCAAGTCAGATGGGGATCGTAAGCCTGTCAGCCGTAACGCTATATTACAAGTTCGATAGAATTGAGTATGTGGATATCTATCTGCCTTGCTGTAGATAGAAAATGGTGAGTCGTGGTTACGCTGCATCAACACTGAATCAAGGGACTGCCGATCGAGTGAGAAGAGGGGGAGTGCAGAAGAGCTGGAATATCCTGGAAGAAGAATATGGGTGTCTATACCTCACTGGCGTAGGCAGGCAAAATGGCAAAGTACCTGGGATAACCGGTGTTCCGGACGCCGATAATGAAGGGCAATGTAAATCACACCTGGTGACGCTCGTTAGCTTGCTAAAGGCTAGGAGGGCCCGCAAAGGAATCCGCAAACAATCCCAACTTCGTACGAGTACGTACAGTTTTGAGGGGAAGGGAGGGAGCCCAATTGGTGGTTGATATAGCCGGTCCTGTTCCAGCGACCGTTCTCATTACTCGAACTTTACAGGACGAACTCCGGACGCACATGTACAATACAACCTACTTGTCCTCATCTGCACGTATGTGTACAGTACTATGGCATCCATATGTATGCAGTTAGATGTAGGTGTACTTACTTCTATCAGGATAGCAAAGATAAACCCTCAATTGCTCTCTGCCTTGAATTGCCTCCGAGGAGGTACCGCTGCATACATGCAGGTTAGGTCCGTAGGTACTCGTACGAATACCTAGACTATGCACCTATAGGTACACAAGACTAACATGAACATAGTCCTTCAACAGGCAGCAGGACCGGTTTTTATTTGGAGTCAAATATATAGTAAGCCTAAAGGTGTATACAGCATACACGTACGAGTAATTATCAATACCAATTCCAAATGTGCGACCACCTGCAGTTTCGTGTGATGTTTCAGTCTGACCGGCTAGTTTCGAGGACCCCAGGGAACCCCTACGGTACAACGCGGGCATTATGTAAAATAACTCCGGTCTTTACCCTTGTTTGGTAAAGACTATCTGATATCCAGATCAGGGGAACACTCATGTACTATGTAAAACGCGTGGCTGAAGAATAGGCTCAAGCAACCACTGTGGCTTGTGCGTGAAGTAAAGGTTTTCGGCCGTATTTGCCTGAGGCTGTAATGAGCTTCCTGTCTTGTCTTGTCTTGTCTTGACTCGTACTCGTAAGCGTCTCACCGAGAGATCCGTTTGTTTGCTGCGCTTCCGCGCCCGCACATTCTTACTTTATACGAGTACTCACTACATCAGAGGCCGTGCTTATGGCTGGTCAAATATGGCATATTGTAATGGTACAGTCCTTATGGCAAGAACATGCCAAGAATAAACCATCTAGGTTAAGCTATGAGACTATTCTAAGACGATATATGTGAGCCTGTTGTCAAAACACCTATTACAATCCAATTCGCCTCTTCCGTTTTGACTTCCTTTCTTGGACTGCGAATCGGGCCCCGGTCCGGGCAAATCCACACTCTCACCCTCACACTTTCATACCCTCAACTGAACAGACAATTGGAGAACATACAGTTTATACTCAAGAGGTGAATATGATTCGTTACGTTGGGTAAGCGACTATTACATCAAATCACTTCAAGTTAGTCAACACTGTCAACTTCACTCACTATTTTCGCAAACCACAAATACCATCTACATCTAGATCAATCTGACCTACGAGTACCTACATGCTCGACCTGCATACGTCTAATTGCATCCAGACATGCCAGATCGAATTGACTAGGTAGCAGATATTTTTACGCGGGGAAGTACTATGTAAAACGGATACTGAAGATCCCTCCTAGAAACATGCAACTTGGCCTCTTTCATGCCTGGGCGCCAATATGGGGAAGAGACGGATTCCCATCCAGGGACCCCCCTACCCCAGTTCGGAGGCACATGCCCCGGTTTAACGTATAAGAAAGCACAAACGCATCGATCCAAATCGCGAAATTCCATCATGCTCTCGGTTCGCGATGTGGACTTCATACTCCCATTCTATTACATCTCGTTCAATTTTATGTTCCTGTTTTGCTGGTGTGAGTTTGGACGTAACGTGAGTGAGTGAGTGGTTGCAGGATCGGGATAAGACCCCATATCAAACGCCAGTTACAAAAGAATAAAAATTGAGGAAACCGACCGAAGAGCCTCCGGATGACAATCAAGTCAAGAACGAGAACCGCGAGACACGCCAAAGAGATATGAACCCTCTTCCTTGGTTCATGCCGCCGTCTTAAGAGCCAACCGCGCCATCTAGAGAGATGGGCGTTCTCCACCTACCTCGCCGCACCACGAGGAACATGACCCGTCTCCGGCAAATCATATTCATAAGCGTACTATGTCTCGCCCTGTACTGCCTATTCCAAGTCCCGGGAGAAAGCCTTGACGGCTCCCGATGGACAAATCCCGAAGCCTACCAAGCCCGACCCCGGGTCCTTTCCCCGGACCTTCTGAGCAATCGATTCCTAACAGAATCCCAATGCCGCGCCACTTTCCCCGGTCTCCTTGATCAGGTAGATCAGGAAGTGGCCAAGGGACCTTTCGAAGTGAAGCGCAAACCGAATAATCTCGGCCCAATGATAGCGCGCATCCGCGACGGACAGCTATACATCCTCTCCGCGGCGCGGAAAACAGACCTGAGCAAAGACATGTTAGCTCACCGGTCCGCGACCCTGCACCAAATATCCAATGCTCTCCTGACATGGCCCCGCCCCCCTTCTTCATCTTCATCATCATCAACATCTCCATTCTCGCACATCCCCAACACAATCTTCGCCTTCAACCATCACGACGACCCCCTCCCATCCACAATGTCCTACTCCAAACCCGCCGACCCCGCCCTCCTCACATATCAAGACGGCTCCCCGAGACGCTTCTTCCCCGTCCCCCACTTCAGCTTCTACTCCTGGGCCCTCCCCTTCATCGGCTCCCTCCCCCGCGCCGCGCGCGCCATATCATCCATAGAAACCACCCTCTCCTTCTCCGAAAAGATCCCCAAAGCCGTCTGGCGCGGAACGACATGGTTCAACAACCCGCGCGCGGGCCGCCTACGCCAAAACCTCGTCCGCGCCTTCGGGAACGCAAAAGGAAAACCCTGGACCGACATCGAAGCTCTAGACTGGACAACAACAACAACAACGACAACAACCGGGTCCAACGATGGAAAAACAACAATGGTGGGCGCGGGAATGGGCGAGCGAAACGCAAGCAACGCTTTGCGGATCGAGGATTTCTGCCGGTACAAATACATCATCCACACCGAGGGCATCACGTATAGCGGACGGTTCCAGTTCCACAACCTGTGCGCCAGCGTCGTCGTCACGCCGCCCGTGGCGTGGATGCAGCATCTGACCCATCTATTGCGCCCCGTGTTCAGTCACACGTTGGAGGGCTCCCGACCCCGTAGTCCCATCGATCTAGGCGAGAAAGAGACCCAAAAGTCTCTGGCGCCGTATCCTCAGCCATGGCTGCAAAGTGCCTGGCCCGTGGCGTATGACGCGTCCGAGGCGAATATCGTCTTCGTGGCGCCCGACTGGAGCGATCTCGAGCAGACGATTGAATGGTTGGAAGCACATCCGCAGGTCGCCGAGGGTATCGCCAGGAGACAGCGGATGTTGTTCGAAGATGGGGGGTATTTCAGTCCGGCGGCCGAGATGTGTTACTGGAGGGCCTTGATAAAGGGTTGGAGTGAGGTTGTTCGTGTAGAGGACGGTGCGTTCGATGATCTAGAAGAAGTCACGTGGGAAGAGTTTTCGCTCAAGGAGATTCACAAGTAAAATAACGATTTCTAGCGATTATAGATGGAACAAAAAGAGCGTCATGATGAATGGGAATTATCTTATTCGTTTCCCAATTTATTATTTTCCAGAGTAAAACATTATCGCCGCCCCCCTTTCCTATACGGCGGCAAAGTTTCATTGCTGTGATAAGACAGACCTACATCGTACTTATTTGCAACCGAGTTTCATACATGCATACTATGTACATTGAACCACACAGGGCCAACTTACTTTAACCCCGAACATGTCAAAACCCGCTTCTCGCGCTCAAGCTCGCGAATGCGTCTGGGCTGTGTCGGCCATTATTCCAGGCCATCTCATTCCCGAGCATCATGCTCTCGCGACTCCTCGCATTAGACGTTGTTTGGCCGTTGGTCGAGGCTGCCGTGGACGCAAAGGGGTTTTTGCCCAGGACAGAAGCGCTCCGTTGCAGGGGCATCTGGGGTTGGATTTGTGGCTGATGTTGCTGCTGCTGTTGCTGTTGCTGTTGTGGCTGCGACAACGTTGCTTGGCTGGTCTCAAAGGGGTTTGAAGATACTTGCCCCGGCGAGTGCACCTGTGGAGGTGTGGGTTGAGGGCTGCCGTATAAAGCCATGATTGCGTCCTTATTGGATTGTTGAGTCGGGTAGTGTTGTTGGACAGCGTATGCCGGCTGTTGAATTTCATACCACTGTTGCTGACCAGAAGAAGAAGGCTGGGCCGCCTGGTTCATCGACAAAAAGGGATTGGGACTGTACGGAGTCTGTGGTGAGTGATATACATTTTGCTGCGACTGCTCTGGAATTTGATTCAGCATGGCCGAGTTTATCCGTGTCGGTGACCTCGTGAAAGGATTCGTCGCCATGGGACCTTGTTGCTGATATTGCGAGGTATTGATGGATAAAGGGTGCTGGGGCGCTGCTGGGGTCTGTAGAAAAGGGTTATAGCCCTGTTGCTGGATTTGAGGCTGTTGGGAATATGTCTGGTTTCCGTTGAAGGCCGCCGACGCGAAGTTCTGATACTGCGGTACGGGGGGTGTCATAGAATGTTGGTATTGGGATATCGGCTGCGCACCAGGCGTCCCACCCGTATGATGGGGGAAAAGCGGTGCCTGTGGTGTCACTGATAGACTCTGCAGAGACTGGATCAGATCGCTATCTGTCCGCCGGGTTGGCATGCCGAAGGGGTTGTTGTTGTTGTTGTTGTTGTTGTTATTATGATTGTAGAAAGGATTTGTATTCTGCAGCGTGCCTGTCGACTGTGACGATTGAGGTTGGGCGGGCGATATTTCCCAAGGATCATTCGACGGCGACGACGGGCTTTGAACGGGTAGCGGAGGGCTTGGTTTGGACAAGTTGACGGTTGATAGACCGTTGGTGTTCGCTCTTGCTGGTGGCTTGGGGGTCACAGATCTGGAGAGTGGATCGCGTGTTGTCGTTAAACCTGGCGAAAGCCCTCCTCCTCCTTCACCGAGCCGTACGAGAGCCTCGACCGTCTTCTCCAAGTTACCATTAACGCCCTTCAAGATCATAGCATTGCGCTGGTCGTCCGCGAACCCCATATCACGTAGCTGGGTCAACTTTTGTGCCGTATCTTCCAGACTGTCATGGTGGACGCTGGCCCCAAATACCTTTGAGGGCTTGTTGCGTAGGTGCTCGTCAAACTGTGGGGACGGCCCCCTGGTATTCTTGGTCTCCTTCTTGGAACGAAAAGGGAGGGTTGCCGATTTGAAAAAGCGACCGCCAGTTTTCGGCGGTAATGGAGGTGGCGTCCCTTCATCTGAACTCCCAGTGTTTTGTTTTCTCGCGCCATTTGTCTGCGACTGGTTTTGCGATTGCATGTATTTGGATCGGATGAATCGTTCCATCGCAGAATCGGCTTCGTCGGCATCGATCGGAACAGGAGGTCTTTTATTCTGGGGGTTGTAGGTTTTGTTTGAAGAAGAATTTCCCGTTCTCTTCATATTCTACCCAACGAATCCAGTTAGAATGGTGCTTTACGGCGGGGGTTGTCGGCGTGACTCTACCTCCACCTGCTCATTGGTCCAACTATCCATGCTCAGCGATTTGACCTTCGATATATGTGTTCCGAGCTTGCGATGAATTGTAGCGCATCGCATGCACAAGAAAATCCCCAACTGCAGCCATGTTAGGTTAGCGGTCTCTTCTCATCCCCTACTGGTGTGAACAGGAGATGACATCAATAGGAACTATCGTGGTTGTAGGAAAGAGAAAATAAAACTTCGGCTCGAACGTACATTCCACGATGCCCAAGCTGTAATGAGACCGTTGTGTCAGCGTCAGCATTCCTAAGTCGTCCAAGCAGATTCCATGACCACTGCAGCAGGATTTGGATGAGCCATGAACGTACAAGGGTTTCGGGCGCCGCAGTCGGCGCATAGATTATTCCCCTCGACATTGTGCACGAGATCTTGGAGAGCGCGCTCGTTGCGAGCTTGTTGTCGCTTGCTTATAAGTCCTGCCATGATTTTCTATATTTCCCCTCCCTCGAGCCGCGTTTGGAATTATAACGATTGTAGGCCGGCAGCTTGTTTTTATTTTCTATAGTCTCTAGAAAAGCATATATATAATGCCAAGAATGTGCACACGGGCAACGGTCGGATTGGAGTAACGTCGTCTTGGAGAGATACTAGAATTCGGGTGGAAAAAAGCCTTGGGAGGGATGGTTAACGAATGCCGCGTATAGGTCTAATCCCATCGGTGGTGGACCGTAACAATGAAGACGATAATGCAGGTGACACGCGTTGGTTTGCTGGACTTCTCGTTGGCTCGCTTTATTAGGGGTCGGTCGACGGAAGGATTGGTGCAAAGTGAGAGACCAAATTCGTTTATAATGAGATGATCAATCAATCCAAAGAGCAAATGAGAGAAAAGACGTCAGATGTCCGGTGCGATATCACGCAAATAACACATACAGAAAGATTCGCTCAAAGGCAGTCTGACATTAGTCAGTCTCCCAGAAACTGACGAGCATTTATGCTTACAGGTAACGTAGAAACGAGAGTGTATCCAGAAGCCAACTTGTAGGAATTATTCTGAACAAGATGATGGATAGCAAGTATGTACGACTACAGAGTCTACCTACTTCCTACTATCTGCGCCGCATACGCTTTCCGGTACCCCCATATTGTGCAGGTGCAAACAGACGTTACCTCCCCTAGACTACCTTACCTACCTGATGAGGACTTTCCATACAAGTACATACCAAAGAGGTAGGCGTAAGTGGTAGAACAGGGATCTACCAGTCTAGAGACAGGTCTTAATTCTGGGTAAAGTTCTCACCACTGACCAGCCCTGTCGTAGGAATCACTAACCCTTTTTGGTACGCGACAAGCACAAGCCTAGTGGAAGACCCACTAAAGGGGGTATCGACTATCGAGTATCAAACGGCGATTCGGCCCTCAATATGTACATTTTCATCAACAAGAGATTTCTGCTCCAACTGTGCTTGTACACGTATTTACTCATTCTGTAAGCTCTCGAGTCAAGGTAAATGTCGCTCTGGTCCCCTTACATGGCCTCTCGAAATTTTCTCCATGGAAAGGCGCAAGTCGGTTTAAGTAGGTATGGTGATGGAATATTCTTTGCATGACAACGTGCAAGAAGGTACATGTAGCCATAGGTGTTGGGTATTTTGACGTCCAGCCGCTAGTTCCTAGCCCACCTACGTCTACCTTGAAAAATTCCTACATCTAAGGAGTTCTCCACTTAGGTCCAAATACTTAACGCCAGCATGCAGATCGCAACGCAGCGTCTCTTGCCCAAGTATTCTATAGAAAAATGACTTAACCTGCAAGGACTGCTAGGTATACCTACCTACCTACCTACCTACCTACCTAAGTACTTACCTACCTACTTAAGTACTTACATATAAAAACAACTTATATATATGTTATTTATAAGTTACTAATCTAGGAGGTACATGCTAAGGCGCTGTACCATGGAAACATATAAAGGGAGGGGGCTAATGCGCACTAAGTGGAGAAACTCCTTGGATGTAGGAATTTTTCAAGGTAGACGTAGGTGGGCTACTAGTTCCGTTCTCCAAGTCTAGGTCGAGCCATACCCCTAATATCGACCCAATCTAGCCTATTGAGTGATAGGCGATGCTTGGGCATTTCACCAATCCAATGCACGACAACGGCGATGGGTCAAATGACTGCAGTGGAAATACCAGCTTACGAGTAGATATCTGACCGGATTTGACATACCGGAGACCTGCGAGTACCAAATATGGCTGGAAGGGTCGTCACGTATTGGTTAAAAAAACATACGGGTACGGGCTGAACGCGTAGGTTTGCTAGTAGGCAATCTTGATATGTTTTTCGTGAGACACCTCATGTGCTTGCTTGGTTCTTCCCGGCAACTTTGCAATAAGAAACTTGTTTCCTGAGCTGATCTGACTTGTGAAGCACCCTATTATATCTCACCTAAACTAAGGCCGGGTATATAATTAGAGCAATATATGCCCCGGGGGCACACGTGGTATTACAACCCGCTTGCTAGTACGAGTATGTTTTAGACATTTCCAGACGACCCAGAAAACTGGCTTCGTTAAGATGATAAATACTCTGGAGGCAGTAACATGATCAAAATGCTGCGAAACCGGAGTTGTGTTGGACAAGTTCGAGCTTGTACTATGGGAGAGTAAGTGTACAGCATCAATCCTCGTCATCCACAGAGCAGTAATATCTACGTATATGCATGAGTGGTGAGACGTGATACAGCGAAATTGGCAGCTCCGGAAAGCAGTCCGAAAGAATGGCAGATATTCACATTGGTGGCAGTTGTTACAAAATTCATCTCGTGACACGTCGCAGCACCGCCAACAGTACTCGTAAGTCAGTAACAATACAGCGTATTTATATGCCAATTACGCCGCGTTGTGCATGATATTGTCATAACAACTTTGGTAGCCTGAGAGAAGAACTGGTAAGCTTTTTCGATCATATCTTTTGATCAGTGTCCAACCTGCGGAGTTTAGGGTAGTCTTGTTCGTTGATAGTCGTTTGTGGTCATTTGTTGGCGGTAAACACCGAGACTAACAACTTGTATTATACACTACCTACACCAAATAATTCTCGCGCATTGGACATCTTTAGGGTAGATCTATCGACATAGTGCTAAATAAGAGGATGTCTTGAAAGTACCTAGGTAGGTCAATGGAAGGTTGTCCGGTTTGCTCTGTTGTGCTCGAATCTTACTGGATTCTACCCGTAACAGGCAGGCGACAGTGGGCATTCTTTCCAGTATGTAGTTCAGTCTAGCGGCGGATTGAAATTGCTACCTGGTACCTATGAAGAATCAGAGGAAGCAGTTTGCGATCAATATCAGAATGACAAACGGGTCTCGGTCCACATCGCCATCGAGGTGAAATTACCTGGGCACCTATGTAATATGTTAGTATTCACCATAAATGCAAACGTGACTCGACATTATTCACCTTAATCCATCTGGGGTAAAAGCAGTAGGACGCCACTTAAAATCATCAACAGAGCTTCTGGTTGCATCAAGATGGAGAAGGACTTCACAACTCTGGCCCAAGCCCGAATCAGGGAAGAGGTTGCTGTAGCAGATGGCACGCATGCGCCTACACTTCCCGGCCTGGACAAGTTGGCCCGCGCAAGAGCATCGCTTCCCGATGCCAGCAGCGAGCATTACCTGTCAGGCCGAGGCCCAAATGCCACTTTCGACCACCTTATGAATGACATTGTTCCCGGACTGAACGGGCAAAATCGCAGTGGTCGATACTGGGGCTTCGTCACTGGCTCCGCGCTTCCTATCGCCGAGGTCGCGGACAATATTGTTACCGCCTATGATCAAAACGTTCAAGTGCATCTCCCCACTCAGACGATATCTACCGAGGTCGAGGATGCTGCGTTGAAGATGCTCTTGAGCTTGTTGGATCTTGGGCAGCCGGAGCAGTGGGAAGGCAGAACGTTTACCACGGGTGCAACTGCGAGCAATATTCTAGGTTTGGCATGTGGTCGAGAGACAGTGATTGCATCAAGACTACCCGACGGCTCCGGCTCGGTGGGAGAGCTAGGACTGTTACGAGCATGCAATAGAGCTGGCATCGAGGAAATTCAGGTCTTGACGAGTATGGGACATAGCTCCCTCTCCAAAGCGGCATCTGTAGTGGGGATTGGACGTACTTCTGTTAAGCTCCTGCCATTCAGCGATGCCGAGCCATGGCGGTTGAACCTAGACGCCGTGGAGAAGGAGCTCCAGCGTGAAGGTGTCGCCAGCATCATCGCGGTCAGCGCTGGAGAAGTCAATACTGGAAAATTTGCTCTGGCGGGCATCGAGGACATGAAGCGACTGCGAAACTTGGCTGATCGATATCAGGCATGGATCCACGTTGACGGCGGTACGGCGTCTTGTTCACCGAATAGGCGTGACTATAGCTAATTGGACTTTAGCATTTGGCGTCTTTGCTCGGGCTCTACCTGCAAAGGACGAGTACTCATCACTCCGCAATGTGACTGCAGGGGTGGAGCTTTGCGATAGCCTCACCCTAGATGGACACAAGCTCCTGAATGTGGTGAGTCGAACCAAAAGTACACTCCTTGGCTCCGAGCCGAATAATGCTGATGGGCACGTTTAGCCATATGATAACGGAATATTCTTTACGCGGAAATCAACTGTCCTAAATGACGTTTTCCAGAACCCTAATGCAGCATATCTTTCATCTGGTGGTCCATCTAAAATCCAAAGCCCCCTGAACATCGGCCTCGAGAACTCGCGCCGTTTCCGAGCATTGCCAGTATATGCTGTTTTACTCAGCGAAGGTAGAGAAGGAATGGCGAGAATGATGGAGCGGATGGTGATCACTGCACGCTCCATCGCCAAAGCTATCCAAACCTGTGACGACTTTGCTTTGTTGCCCGAGTCCGATGGAGGGCACTTCGATATTGACAACGACATCCACATCGTTGTCTTATTCCGGGCCAAAGATGACGCCCTCAATAACGTACTCGTCCAGCGTATTAATGAAGGCAACAAATGGTATGTCGGGGGGACGAGTTGGCAAGGGAAGCCCGCTATCCGGGTAGCCGTCTCTAGCTGGAGAGCCGAACCAGCGGATGCTGCCAATACCGTCAAGGAGAGTCTGACTGCGATATCAAACGCTCATAAGATATCCCAGTAGGGGATCGACAGACAAGACATTTTATACTCATATACTCAAGCCCGCATAGTGTTTGCTTCTGCTTCACCCCCCATTCACCTGATCACGTTCACATTGGCCCTGAGCAAGGGAAGGAAGCCATGCGAGCTGGGTCTCAACATCTCACTATTCACCTGGAACGATAGACTAAGATAGAATTGCGTCTCAAGGCATACAGCCCCGACCGTCTCATTGCGATTATGTAGTACTGGTACCGAATCGATTGACGTGTAAGCTCTGACTTATAAAACACCTTCGTGGCGAGACACAATAAGAACTGAGTTATACTTCGTTGCGGAAAGGCAGTGTCCGAAACTGAGAGAAACCAAGTGAAAGGAAGAATGTTGCTGCAAGATGCGCGATGCAAGGAATATATCAAGTTTAGAAGCTTCCTGGTCCTAGATTCATGTTGTTGGTAAGTATGGGTAGGAATCTAACCTACAAGCCACATCCCAGTGCAAGCCGGAGTACTTGCCTAGCAAAGCCCATTCAAGCTCTGCGACAACATTTATGTCAGGATCCCGCCAAAAATATGTCTTTTCAACGTAGCGTTTACGTATGCACCAGTTCTGTGGCACGTGATGTGATTCGGACAAGTATTCTAGAATGAGTATATCCGGACATCAGAGAGCAACGAATATACGGCGTTATACCTAGCTGCCTATACATGTACGTAATGTACCAGGTGTCGTCATTTTCACTGCTTCATAGGCTTATACCACGAATAGAACCTTCCTTTCTAGGTTATCGTTTGATGGCTTTTGGCTCGGGTGATGATGGGGAATGTAACACAATCAGATAATACCTACACGTACTCGTCCACGCATAATGGGCAGACAGAACATGGCCGGTATCTAAAAGGCCAACTCGATAGAGTATAAGTGTTATTTAACAGGGTCATCGCCACAGTTGCATTAATAACCTCGCAAAATTACAAGGTTAAAACAAAGGGTGTCGAGGATACCAATTTAAAAACCAAATAAAATCTATGGCCTGAGATTTTACGTTGTGTACGTGTA
The DNA here is from genome assembly GCA_022579005.1 of Poronia punctata. NCBI lineage: Eukaryota > Fungi > Ascomycota > Sordariomycetes > Xylariales > Xylariaceae > Poronia > Poronia punctata. Next base: position 243,346 of record MU401464.1, read on the forward strand.
CAAGGTTGGAGAAGAAAAAAAGACCTTCGACCTTCCAGGGCTGCGCTTCGCCTGACTCGGATAAATTTGGCCTCTAACGAGATTGTCATAGAAACAGCTGGGGCGCCAAGAAGTGAACTGTTTTGAGCCCCGTATCAACAAACTTGTAGAAAGATAGTAGGGGTAAACGAGTACTGTGCAGTCTCGTAGATGCTGGACATGTTACCTTGGATACCAACGTGAACCTGCACCAATTCTACTTATTGGAGAAATATCTTGCATCAAGGACAAGAATAACCATAAATATTGACCATCCACAACAATCTTGACTCTATAATAATCTGGCCTACCTATTCGTATTCTCTGTCACTTTAACTAAGCCATCTGTAATGTGGTGTATATGCAGGAGTACGGGACACCCTGACATTTGATAGCCTAGCCCGTGACTTGGCAAAGAGGCAAAGTGCCTATCTGCAAGATGTGGCTCAGGTGCCAAGGGTGGGTAAGGTCTCGTGTCAAGCCCACGTATACCTGGTACCTCTAACGTGTAAATGTTCAACGGATTGTCCCCGCGTCCACATTAATCAGGCGAATGAAAACGACTCTCAACCACAATCCTTATTGGAAAATGTTAACCACCAGCTGTCAAATTGGAAAAACCAAGTAGGTAGGGTGGGCTGGAATTATGGCAGACGGGCAGACTTTGTGGCTGGTGTTGAAGACGTACTCGTATCGTAGGTTTCCATCTGCACAGACGTGCTACATTCGGATGAGTCTCCCCAATAGGCTAAGTACCTAAAGTACTGTGCGGTATCTATCTTGAACAGTACCGGTCTGAATACAACGGTGCTAATCCCCCTACTTGCCCTATTACAGCTACCAGCTTGTACCAAAGTCCTCTAGATGCTAGGAGCCCCGGAGGTACCTGCTAGCGGCACCAGAATTAGGCCCCCTTTCAGCGCCCCAGCTGCCCCAGAAGCTGCAAACCCAGTTGGCCCATCCTCAGCGGCCAAGGTTTGAACATGTCAGGAATTTCAACCACTCATAGTTCGACAGTGCCCCCGAGCCAATACAGAATATGTGGGCCGCCTACACCAAATACGGCCAGTCTCTATCGTAGTCCAAGGTTCAATAGCCTCATACAGCTAGGTACATCATGGAGGTCTCTGAGATGTATCCATGTACCCTGGGTACGCCGGCAAGCTAGCCCATTTCCCCCGACCGCCTCTCCGTTTTCTTCCCCTTTGATTCTCACTCCTCCAGCCAGCCAATTCAATTCACCTTTCTATCCATCAATCATTGCATCCAGCTTGAAGGTTTCAACAAACAAAACACCGCAGATCGCCCTTTCTGGGCCACGGCTGGCTCTGTCACTTTTCCTAGCCTTCTCGCGCATTTCGCTTCCTTTGCTGACTACTTCAAGAGATGGTATTTCGGGGCTCTTGGATGTGCGGGTATCTCTAGTACTCGTTTCTTGTCAACAGAATCCTGTGACTCGCTCAAGAAGGTTACCTATCACTACTTGCGACCCTTTTCCATAATATCACCGGTCCGTTGTCAACCTCGATACCTTCATTGCCGCAATGGCTTCGTCATCGTCAAACGTAGTGGGAGTCCACTATCGAGTTGGGAAGAAAATTGGTGAAGGTTCTTTTGGCGTCATCTTCGAGGGCACAAACCTGTTGAACAACCAACAAGTTGCCATCAAATTCGTAAGCTTCCCTGACCACCGAGCCGCAAGGATATGCAGATTGAAAGCTGGTGAAACAAACACGGCTAGAAACATTGGGTGATTGAGTAAACGGTCGAGCTAATAGTATCCTAGGAACCAAGGAAGAGCGATGCACCACAGCTCCGAGATGAATACCGGACGTACAAGATCTTGGTTGGCTGCCGTGAGTCGAATCCTGTTATGCAATCCACAGATTTCGAATACTGAACATGTCTGTAGCTGGCATTCCGAATGTCTACTACTTCGGCCAAGAAGGGCTTCACAACATTCTGGTGATTGATCTGCTGGGACCGTCGCTAGAGGATCTATTCGACCACTGCAACAGAAGATTCTCCATCAAGACGGTCGTGATGGTGGCGAAGCAGATGGTAAACACCCATTTTCTATATAGTGAGATTATTTTATCGCGTTACTCACATTCGTTGCAGTTGTCACGCGTTCAAACGATCCACGAGAAGAACCTGATCTACCGCGATATCAAACCGGATAATTTCCTGATCGGGCGACCTGCCACAAAGGCTGCCAACGTCATCCATGTGGTGGATTTCGGCATGGCCAAACAATACCGGGACCCCAAGACGAAACAGCACATTCCGTACAGGGAACGAAAGTCGCTGTCCGGCACAGCTCGATATATGAGCATAAACACGCATTTGGGCCGCGAGCAATCCCGTCGAGATGATTTAGAAGCGCTCGGACATGTTTTCATGTATTTCCTGCGCGGTGGTCTCCCCTGGCAGGGATTAAAGGCCGCAACGAACAAACAGAAGTACGAGAAGATCGGCGAAAAGAAACAGACTACCGCAATCAAGGATCTGTGCGAGGGCTTCCCCGACGAGTTCAACAAGTATCTGACGTATGTTCGAAATCTGGGTTTTGAGGATACGCCGGACTACGATTACCTGCGTGAGCTTTTCACCCAGGCCCTGAAAAACACGGGCGAAGTTGAGGATGGAGAGTACGACTGGATGAAGATTCATAAGGAATCGGCAAAGGGCTGGGACGCTATGCACAAGCAAGGTGGTCTATACCACAACTCGAACGTGCGACCAGGCCCTTCGGCGGTGGAGTTGCACAACCAGTCCCGACCTGGGGCAAGCACACCTCACCTCACACTGAACCGTTTAAACGCCGCGCAGCCCCCACCTCCGTCACCAGCCAAGGACACGGACCCGCGCCGGCCAAACGCCCCCGTAGGGATCAAAGCCCAACGCGGGAGCGGGGTGGGGGGTCTCCGGAGCATGGGCACTCCTAATGGGTCGACACAAGCCCAATTTCCTAATAACAGCAACCAGAACCTGCCCCCGAGGATGGCGTCGCAACCCAACGTTGGCCCTGAGCTAGGCATGGGTGAAGAGGCTCCCAACGAGCCACAACCAACGGGCTTCCAGAAGTTCATGAAGGTTATTTGCTGTGGTACGTCCGGTCCGAGAACAGTAACCCGATGGCGCTAACCCACACAACAGGTTAATTGAACATTATTATGGCAAAATGCAAGCGAAAGCATGATTAGACTTTAAGAGGTAGTTGGATTTAGACTTCCGACACCGTATAGCGTCGCTTCTTAATACCGTGCGGCTCCCGGTTAGCCGACTTGTTACAGCGTATGCATTTCTACGAGCCCCGAAAAAGTTGCGACCATCGGGCCGATTTCTGACATCCCATGGGCCTGGACTCCTTCGGCGCCAAGAGCTTATGCTTACACGAGTTTCATTTCCGACGCACTTGCCCTTTCGGCGCGACTTTATGGAGTCACACCAAAGATTGCTGTCCCATACCGACGTCAAGACCGGGTCATCTCAGGAATGTCATCTCGTGGATGACGCTATTTCGGCTCAAGCTCGGCGGACCTCGGGATACAACGCACTCTTGTTCACTTTTTCTTTATTCACGACACTCACTTTGATGAGATAGACCCTGGCTGTTAATACATCAACTCGCAGCAACGGCGCCGGTGGAGTTTATGTGAAACTCTTGGAAGGCTAAGCATTGGGAATCGGTATCCTACTCTTTTATTTTCTCTGTTGGCATTGCTGCCAATAGTTGTGTTTATAATTGCGATGACAGCAGGCGTGAAAAGTGTAGTTGCGCGCGGTGGAAGATGTTCGTTTTGTGGAGAAAAGGATGCAGCCCCAGGCTTGTGATGGCTGCGTCTAGATGGGTTATAGCGAAGCTGATCTGGGATCGAAGATGAGGGAAACTAGGTTCCTGTGCGGATAGAAAAGTAGTCAATGGGACAAAAAAAATCATAGACAATTGCTCCGTGAAATATTCCTGTAGAGTAAACCAGGGGGAAGGACTGGAGAGGCCTAGGTTACCTCGTTACCGTGATGTAATGCCAGAAGACGAATTCTTGTACGGGAACAGCACGCTTTTCACAGGCCACGACCATGATAATTTTAAACTACAGAGGTAGGTATGATTGTCATTCTGACATACTGGTATTGCATCCGTATGACTTGATTTCCCTTTAACGACTCGTAATTGCAACTGCTATGAAGGGCATATTACTACCTACCACCCTATCCCAAAGGTCTTAATTGCGGCAATTTCATCTCTTCTCGTTCCTGGATGTGTATCGTTACAGCATATTGTATTACAAACCCCACTCCCAAGATTTTCTTCCATGTGTACATATAACTGCAGCCAGTTACATAACTGACCGTTTACAAGTCATGTATCCCTCTAATTCTCGTGACGTGACACCTTAACTTGCAGTTTGGTGGGGGGGGGGGGGCCCCCCCCCCCCGCAAGCAACAAAGAAGAAAAACTCAGCCCCAAACA